>PVHP010004789.1:0-68766 GCA_004024765.1 Zapus hudsonius | reverse complement strand
GCACACACACACACACACACACACACACACACACACATACACTCCCTGACCACATGCAGGCCACAGTATCTCTGTGATTGCTCGGGAACTGTTCAAAAAAGATGCTACACCCCCACATAAAAATAAGTAATGGTTTCAGCCATTACACAGACCTGCTCCATTCCCACACTATACCTGGGGGCCTGGAGTCTCCAGTTAGCTTTTCAGACATTGAACTTTCAGCAAGACTGGGGACACCTGTGCTCCTGAGGCACCAGCTCAAAAACACCACCCAGTGCCCACCTTCAGGAACACTTCTCAGTCTGCTCAGACCCCAGACCCGCCGAAGGACCCAGTCAAACCCACTTCCCCGCCCTGTGAGCAGCCCTCGCCTCTGCATACCTGGGCACTGAGGCTCAGGCCCAGGCTCCAGCATCCTCACTGCTTCTGTATCTGGATTCCTGACTTTCGTCTTGCCTTTTGACTGCTTCTCGTGGCCACACAAGCCACCTGTGCCCTTCGGCTGTGCCAAGCTCACCTTCACAGAGCCATCACGTACCCCTCAACTGGAAATACCTGAGCACCCTCTGGCTCCCATGCAGTGGTCACGTGCTTGGACCACAGCTCCCTGGCTGGGTTGGCTGCTGTCCTCCGTGTATGTGGGTTCCCTGCCTGTGCCATGTCCTATGGTACAACTTGGCCTTGGGGCCAGCAGAGGACCTGACTCTAGGGAATGTGTAGAGAAACAAAGCCTGGCTTTCCAAGGCATGAGTTACCCCATGGTGGAGATCCCGGGGCCCGGATCTTTACCTACCTCTGAGAAGAATACAGAGAGAATGACCAGGCTGATCCAGTGGATGACACCCGCAAACTGGAATGCACTGGAAACTGCAAGGAACACAGCGAGGGCCGAGCTTAGGAGCCAGGAGTTAGGTGCATCGGTCAAGGGAGCTTTGTGGCATCAAGGCAGACCTCTGGGGACCCTGGGGTGCTTTCTGACTAACAAGAGCAGCTGTCACTATGTCTGCATGGCGGTGGTGGGAACCCTGTGGCCAAATGCATTTCTCTCCTGAGTCCACCTTCTCCTCCCAAAGCCATTGCTTTGGGTTCCTGCTGGGTGCCGCTGTCCCTTATGTCATAGTCAGACTCCAGGACAGAAGCCCTCCGGAGGGTGTGACCTCACCAAAGCTGGGGACCTGAGTGTGCAGCTTCTGAGACCCACAGGCACCCCAAAGCACTGTGCATTGTCTGCAGGGCTCCAGGCAAGCAGGGATGGGAGTGAGCAGGGGTTCAGGAGCCATGGTGGCATGAAGTGAAGGCACAGAGCTTGGAGAGCCAAAAGTACCATTTGCCTGCCAGGTTCCAAAAAATGAAGATGGCCCTTCACTGCCAACACTCCTTCTGCCAGCCAGTCCTGGGGGTTAGGCACCCATTTTGGAAGGCCCTTCTATAGGATGGGATGCCAAGTCCAGCCTCTGAACCCCAGCCAACCTCAGTTTGTCAACTAGTGGGACCCAAAGCAAAGAGTCTGGGACAGGATCGGGTGAGTTTTAGCGGAGTCAGGGGGGGGTAGGACACTCCAGAGGGAGGCCTGAGAGGGATACTGGGGATCTCCTGGGGCAGGATACAGGGAGCAAGGATGGACTGTAGACAGGCATGCGCCAACTCCCTAGTGGGCCTGCCTGGTAAGCTGCTCAGTAGCCCCCAGGGAGAGCTAGACCTCTCTCTGTTCTGAAATCAATGCACCCCGGGGGTTGGGTACAAACAAGATCTTCAAGCAAATTCAAGGGGATGAGGCTACATTACCAGGTACCCAAAGGGAGAGTCCAAGGTCTCTGGCTTTGGGCCAGTATGACTCTCAAAAGATGAACCTCAGAACACTGTGGAAACCTTCCCATCCTGAGCCACATGAAGACCAGTGGGAACCGAGAGGCTGAGGCCCGTGTGACGCTAACAAACCTCCAGACGATTCGGAAAACATAAAATCTCTCCCCATTATTTCTCAAATGAATTCCTGGGCCTTTTTTTACGGTTTGCTTTAGAAGAGCAATAAATCTTGGATTGTGCGTTTTATGGAATTTAAGATGCCTTTTATGAGCTGCTATTGGATCTCCTACCAAAATCAATCTCCTGGATACTTAATTTTAAGCAAAATTCCAGTGTCGGCTGGGTCCTCAGTTCTACTCAATGCCTCGTCACAATCGGAGAAGCCCAGGGCCCCCAAGTTCAATCCACCACAGGGAAAGAAGGACCCCGTTATGGTCAGGTCTCATAAAATGCAGACAGTCTGGATGAGTTTGGGGAGAGTCTACAACATGGTTTAATTGAAGACAGGTTGAGTGTAAAACCAGTGCCAGTCACTTTTTGCTGGAAGATACTTTAATTGGAACCGAGGGGCCACCAGCTGCATAAAACCCAACTAGGCTTATCAGACAAAAGCAATGTGGTGCTTTCTGTCACCCCATGGAGCAGGCCAGGCTAGTATCTCGGAGGGGCTTTGACCAACCTTAAACACAGAGGGTTCACTAAAGAAATTAAGGTCATTTGAGGAAACAAGCCCAAGATGACCCGCTGGGTTTAAGGATGCTGAGTCTGTAATCAATGACAATACACTTGAGTGAGCTACCTTCTGGGTCAGGGAAAGAGAGGAACTCCACCGGAAGCCACTTCTTATCCAAAGCTGACAGACCCTTAGCACCTGGCCTTCTGCAATCCCAAGAGGGGTCTCCAAGGGTGGGCCTCCACACTGATAGCCACGTTACCACAGGGTGCCAAGACAGAGGAGGAAAAGCCTCCGGCTGCCCACAGTCGTGAGGCTGGGAGGGAAACTGGGCAAGCACTTAAATGGCCTGGTGGCTGGAGATGCCGGCTCCATACCCCTGACAAGTGCGAGTCTCTGACAGCACCGCAGTTGAACTTGCTCGGTTTGTCAAGGGAATGACATCTCATCAGTCTCGCCCAGCACACAGGCTGCTTGCTGTCACAGGGTCAACGGTGTGGAAAAGGACTTTCAAAGCTATCGTCATCCATGTGAATAACGCTGCCCGTGTGGGGATGCTTCTGTCTTTATTAGCTGACATACCTCCGAAACTGGCAATTCTGTTTAAGTTAGAGAAATATTCAGCCTAAAAAAATTCCAAATGGGAAAAATAAAAAAAATGCATACAGGGGTCCCCAACAATTTTGACTCATCAGTTTCCGATTATGAAATGCTGAGGAGGGGGTTGAAGAAGCCACATTAGGGAAGGAAGGGTAAAGTGATGCTGGGGTTGACAGAGAGAAGCTTCCAGACACATTCCCTCCCCGGCAATAATCCCCACGGACCATTGTGGACTCCGTGGCTTGACAATGGCACCAGGCTGGGGGCAGATCCCAGGCTGTAGGTTGGGGACCCCTGATGGATGTTAAGCAGCGCACAGTGAATATTGACATCATGTATTTGTAGATGTATCTCTCTGGCTACTCACACTGGAGAAGCTTTATATCTATTAGAAGTTCCAGAGTCAGGAGAGTCACCACCAATATTACACAGGCTACCAGGAAACTGTTGAGACTTGCACTGAGCAAAAATACCTGCCATACGGCTGCTCTCTTCCCACAGCACGGCTTCAGCCAGTTAGACCTGTGGTGACAAAAACAGGGAGATGAGGGGTGAGAGGAGGAGGGGACGGGAAGGTAACTCTCCCAGCCTCTGTCCTGTCTTAAACCAACCAGGTCGGCTTGGCTCTGGGTTTCATGAGGAAACAGTCTTATTCAAAAGGCTACTGAAGGGGCTGGAGAGATTGCTCAGTGGTTAAGGCATTTGCCTACAAAGCTTAATGACTTGAGTTCCCATATAAAGTCAGGTGCAGAAAGTGGTGCAGGCATCTGGAGTTCATTTGCAGTGGCTAGAAGCCCTGGCTCACTCATTCTTCCTCTCCTCTTCCTCCCCTATCTCTCCTCTGGTTGCAAATAAATAAAACAAAAGGCTACTGAGCAAAAACCTCTCTGGGGGACAGAGCTGGGTTTACCTGCTGATCTTGGCTCCTCAGCCTGGATACGGATGTGAAAGCTACAGTCTGCAGAGGAACCCAGCCTGCCCATATGACAAGGTCACATGAAAACAAGCTGTTGTCACTAGAACCCAGCACAGGCTTTGGCATTTGCAAAACCTCAGTTTACCCTAAGTAAAAGTTCTCAAACAATTAATGAGGGGTCTTCCTGTTTCTGTGATAAAAAGAAAGACTTGAACTGGATCACTGGTTTTCAAAAACAGGTTCTGTGATGCTGGGTGTGGCGTGGTGGCGCACGCCTTTAATCCCAGCACTTGGGAGGCAGAGGTAGGAGGATGGCTATGAGTTCAAGGCCAAGATGAGACTACAGAGTGAATTCCAGGTCAATCTGTGCTAGAGAGAGACCCTATCTTGACAAACCAAAAAAAAAAAAAAAATTAGGTTATATGGAACACCAGTTCTACAGAATGTTAATAGTTGTTACTTGATAAAAGCTTTCCATTACTGGACAAGTTACAGACAATGTGAGTCACAGTTAAATGGCTATTTTTCTCTGTGGGGCACTCTGAGCCTTTAGCATGCTGTCATACATCACCCTGCCGCACAAGGCATGACAGCATTTGTGTGTCCCGAGCTCTTTGGGCCTCGTCTATCTTTCCCTCTTCAGTCACAGGGCATCAGGAAGGGCTCGTGCTCTGTGTGTGGAGACATTCCCAGGCAGAGATGAGACCCCTGAATGCAACTCTTGAAGGCTGGAAGTGGGTGGGGGGGACACAGGAGCTCAGAGCTGCCTGGGTCCCTTAGGGTATTGATTCTCTCCCCTCAAGAACACAAGAGTGGGTGTCTCTAGGAGCCCGAGGTAAGGCTGGGGTGCTGAGGCCACACCTCACTGATTTGGTGGTTTATAAACTGGACCTGCATGTCCTCTCTTGCCGAGAACTATGCATCCCCGAGAGACTGACTGACACAGGGTTAACCAGAGAAGCACTTCCTTTGGCTCCGCCTCCAGCTGCAAAGGCCCCTGTCCACTCTGGGACTCCACCTCCCCACTTGGAAGGTCAAGGGTAATACAAAGGACAATGTTCTTTTATAAGGTTTTTGAAAGTTAGATGAGAGACTGTATCTGACCTGTCGAGTGCAGACTAGCTGAAATGACATGATGATGGCAGTGAGGATTATGGGGTCAATGACGATGGTGACGGCAACCATGCGGTGCTGTTATCTGATGGCCCCACGCTCGGCCATCACCTCCATAGGTAGCCAGTCTGTTCTAGCCTGCTGCCAGGAGGAACAGCGCCCACCTCCTGAATGCCCTCAGGTGTCACTGGGCTGGGAAAGCAGCTCTGCTTTTTCTCTGAGAGAATGATGTCACTGTCCTCAGTTCATCCCGGGAAATCTCGAAGGACAGCTGAGAGCTCTGAAGACATCTGGCAGGAAATTGGGATTAAGTTTTTCTGGATAGTTTCTAAGACTTATGGGAACGATCATCCCTGTCTTGGGCTCAGTGGTACTGCAAAGATGGGCAAAATCTCCAGAAAGAGCAGCAGGATTTTTTCAGGTGATGGAAGAAGTCAGGGAGGTTGCTTTGGATGATGGGAGTGTTAGCATGAGCCCTGATAAGATTCAAGAGTGTGGGGTAAGAGATGAGGAGGCTGTTGCGTCAGAAGAGAGGGCTTCTCATTAAGGGACAAGTTGAATCTGGGGGGAGAAAGCTCAGTGGGGACCGATCACGAAGGCTATCGATGGAATCCTCATGGCCCCTGCAGATGTGCACTATAGAGAATGTATCTTTCCGCTTTCTTGCAGGCCTCCGTAGGCCAAAACTCTCAGGCAGAAGAGGCTATCTGGCCAATCCCAGTGAAACCATCTGGAGCTCAATGGGATAAATTCATATTTCAGATAAAGAGCTGTTGTGTGAAACTTTCTCCCTGGGGAGAAGCAAACACACATCTTCACCTCAAATAGGACTCAGATGGCAGGCCAAAGTATGATTGCACCAATACCAGTTCGGTGAACCAATGAGCTTACTGGGGTTACTTACTGAGCATGGAGAGGGGTTATTTATAGGAACATGGAGCCCCCCAAACAGCCACTTTGACGGAGCTTCCTGTGGCAAAATTACTCCCCGGATGTTCCCCCCTCAGCCTTACGTATAGAGCATGGGGACCCCAGAGCGGCCCTTCAGTGGGGCTCTCTATATTGGGGTTACCCCCATAGATCTCCTCCCTCATCCTTGGGGGTGAGGGTTTATGTACAGAGCATGGAGACCCTAAAGGAACCACCTTGATGACGCTCACAGTTCCTTGATCTTTTACTTTCTACATATTCCAGCGCCCCAACACCCCCAAGGTCACGAGACCTCATGCATTATTGCACACAGCTGGCACAGGGGCACCTAACTCTCAGGTGGGGGTTTGATGACCCTCCCCACACCTTCTCTCATGAGTTGACCCAGCTGCTTCTGGTAAAGCTGGGAAGAGTTGTTTCCACCTTTCAATGGGGAGGAAATTTGCTGTATAAAAATAGCAAACAACTTCCTAGCACTATGTCCTGAAGGGATGCATTTTACTAAAAAATTTTTTTAAATCATTCAAATTTAAAAAGCCGTGTGTCCTCTTATCTGCTAAATATGGTAGCCCGAACAAAGCAAGGAGACCTGGTAAAGGGAGCTGTGAGAGGTCAGAGAATCCTAAGAACCCTGGGACCCCACGAGAAGCCAAGGAAAGAAGGCTGGAGGAGACCGTCATCACGAGGGGAGATGAAAGGACGCCCAGTGCAGCCTTGACCGTGTGCTCACATGGACAGCCTGTGCCCATCGGAGCCCCTTCTTGTGCCAAGGATCCTCCGTTGTTGAGAGCTCCATGCCTGCCATCACCGCCCTCCTTGCTCTCCCATCCGTCTGTCTGTCGTCTTACTTTCTCCCCTGCCTGTTTTCCCACAGGACATTCCCACCCTCCTGTCTGCTTTCATGCCTCTCAGTTTGCACCCAGCTTCCAAGTGGGCACTTTTGGGCAATCCACACCCCACCCAAGTCCACTCTAGCTGCACACACCACACACTTTTCCGGGGTGCAAAGACACCCAGCTCCAATCCCACAGCACCCTTCCCCTAAGACTAATGTCATTACACTGTCATTTGCAATGGGAGCTGAGCGCCTGAAGCCTTGGCCAAGGATGGCGTCACGTCGGGTGGTGGTGAGCAGGTGGCTTTTCCCTTCCCCGTCAGCAGAAGCAGCCAAGTATTTGCCCACCTCCTACCTTATACATCCAGAGTGTGGGCAGTGAGTGCCCTGAGAGATGGAAAGGCCCCAGGAGAAGGGAAGGAAGCGAGGCTTTGCACTGAGCAGCAGTGTTCCTGAATGCTCACCGGCCCAAACATGCTGCCTCACTGAGGCACTGTTATTTGGATGCTCAAATGTAGACTGTGCCTTTGAAAGATGCACCTGTCCTCTGAACCTAGCCTGAGCCTGGCACAGGAGCAGGCAGATGGCAGGATTCAGGAAGGGGGCAAAAGCACGTAGGGAAGACAAATGATGCTGGATGCCCACCACATGCTCAGTGGGCCCTAGAACCCACATCTGTAAAGCGGTACCTTTGGGTGGTTTACACTCTAGTCCGGCAGGTGGTGGGTACTCGAGGGCAGGACTTAGATGATGCACGGTGACATGCACTCCACCAAGAAAGTGATGTTTGAGAAGGTTTATGGGGGTGCTGCTAATGCGTGGGTATCTAGGGGAGAGATGCTCAGAGCTAGCTGACCTGTTGATGGCTAAATTCTATTGAGATCCAATCACCAGGAGCGAGGGGCCGCGCTTCCCCTTCTCGATGGGTATAGCTTACCACCTGGGCAGAAGCTGCTGGGGTCACCACCCTGGTCGTGTTCTTCAACTTCTGTGCCAGCTCAACTGTGCCTCAGCTGAGCTTCGCCTCAGCTGCTAGTCCCTTGACCGTGCCGGCCTGGGAGTAAGTTCATGATACACACCTTCGAGGAGGTGGCACATGTGCATCACGCTGTGTGTGAGCTCTCTTCTTCCCAGTGATGCCAGGCTGAGTGGAAAAGAGACGAGGGCAGACACCTGGCAAGGAACCTGCTGAGGGGTGGCATAGGGTGGCGCTGCGATCTGACCCAGGTTGGTGATTCCCAACTGAGATCCGCTGAGGGCTATAAAAATCAAAGCCCAGGCCACACACAAGACCCCTTCCAATACCACATCTGGATAGAATCCAGGCCTCGGATGGCCTCTAACCTCTTCGGGTGACTCCAGGGTGCAGTGAGCATGGACAACCACTGCTCTGGGTCTTCACACTCCCTCAATGGGTGGAGCAGAGGCCTCAGAATCACCCAGAAGATGCTGGAACAACAGAATCTCGGTTCTCTCCCTTATCTACTGAATTGGGGTCTGCATTTCTAGAACCCAGGTGAGGTGGGAGGAGCAGGGCATGGTGGCGCATGCCTTTAATTCCAGCAATTGGGAGGCAGAGGTAGGAGGATCCCTGTGAGTTGGAGGACACCCTGGGCCTAACAGAGTGAGCTCCAGGTCAGCCTGGCTAGATGAGACCCCACCTTGACAAAGGAAGGTATAGAAGGTGAAAGGATGTGGGGAAGGAAGCTTGGAAGGCGGGTCCCAGGCAGCCCACGGCTAGGGAGTACTGTCCCAGCCTGAAGGCTAGGAGCAGGG
The DNA here is from genome assembly GCA_004024765.1 of Zapus hudsonius. Lineage (NCBI taxonomy): Eukaryota > Metazoa > Chordata > Mammalia > Rodentia > Dipodidae > Zapus > Zapus hudsonius. The sequence goes on along the minus strand of PVHP010004789.1, from coordinate 60,117 downwards.
AGGCTGTGTGTGACCAAGTGTGGCCAAGGACACTCTGGGTTGGGGACAATCCTGTAGGAACAAGGTCCCCAGAGCTCCAGGACTTGGGTGATGAGGCTGAAGCTACAGGCTTATGGGTTTAGAAATCCCAAGAGGCTGATAAAATTTCCTCTGAAATTTAAACGACTCGGATATTTCTAAAAGAGTGTATTTTAGCTGTAAAAGGGAATATTTCCCGTTTCTAAAGATCGCGATATGGTTAACTAATGGTGATCAAGGACCTCTTCCACCTGGAGCCCATCACGACCTTGGGGCTGGCTCTCAGGACGTGTTATTCCAACAGCAACCACCAGAGGGCAGTCACCCCCTGTTTTCTCCCAATGCCACCCCACTCAGGGCAGTTCTGGGAAAGGTTTGGACTGCCAAAATCTGCAAATATCAACAACCAGATGGTACTGCTTGGCAGGTGGTGAGTATTCTATCGCGAGGTGAGGTTCCGTCAGTCCCTCCTGGGGCCTCAGATAAATCCTGGGGCGGGATGGAGGTGAATTCCATCACTTCTGCTTTAGAATCGTAGGTGGTTGAAGAAAAATTCGAGATATGAAAATGAACTTGGAAAATTTTCCAAAGGAACTTTCATAGATGGAAAGACCACTGCAATGGCCTGGAAGGATGTGGCTGAGGCTGCGTTCCCAAGCCTGGCGTGGAGAGCCCCACCCTGTGTGGCATGGGGTGGGGAGGGCTGGAGAGACGAGAGTCCTTAAGGCGCTTGCCTGCAAAGCCTAACCACCTGGATTCAATTCCCCGGTACCGACATAAAGTTGGATGCACAAAGTGGCCCATATGTCTGGAGGTCATTGCAGTCTTTACAGACCCTGGCATGCTCTCTCTCTCTCTCTTTCTCTTTCTCTGCAAGCAAATAAATAAATAAATAATTTTTAAAAAATCCCTGAGACTATGGGGGACATACATACATTCAAATCACCACACCTGGTCTACCCCAACATGCTCCAATCCTATGCCAATGCTCACCTGGGCTCTGGGTACCCAGGTGGACTCAGTAGTACCATTGACAGGAACTTTATTTCTCTTTATTGTATTTATTTGAGATGATTAAAACATTGTCAGAGAAAGCCCGGAGGCTGACAGCAATCCATCTTCTCTCCTTGACCTGGGCTTTATTTCTGGGGCTTAGCAGACACTTACCTGGTACACACTATGCCCTGGGAGCTCCCTGGGCGCTAACAATGGTTGACTCAGCTGACTGGTTAGAAGGAAGCTCCTCTCATCTTTTGCTCTGCTGATGGCGGGAGAGCACCTGTTGGACTTCGGTGACGGTGTCTCCCTCCAAATGACAACCACACGTTGAGCAAACACTGAGCGCCATCTTTGAGTCTTAGTTTCCTAATCTCCCAAGTGGGATCCCTGACTTTGCAGAGGTGTTCTGAAGATTTAAAATATGAAAGACAGGGCGGAAGAGACGGCTCAGAAATTAAAGGCACTTGCTTGCAAAGCCTGATGGCCGGGGTTCAAATCCCCAGTACCCACATACAGCCAGATGCAGAGTGGTGCATGTGTCTGGAGTTCGTTAGCAATGGCAAGAGGCCCCAGTGCATCCATTCTCTCTCTCTCTCTCTCTCTCTCTCTCTCTCTCTCTCTCTCTCTCTCCCTCTCTCTCTGCCAACAAATAAATAATTTAAAAAATGAAAATATTAAAAATAGCATATGTAAAACTAACACACGTGACAATGCTGGTTTAGATACATGGTGCCAGAGAGGAATTAATTATCCAACTCTGGGGAAGTGTCAGCGTTCATCACATTGTGTTCCCACTGAGTGCCAGGCACTGTGCTGGGCATCGGGCACATGAGATGGAGGGAGGAGCCTCCATCCCCATGGAACCTGCGACCCTGTAAGTGGAATCTGACTTTCAGTAGGCTCCAGTTTAGGAAGCAAAATAAGCAAAAGGAGAGAAAAACCAAAGAGGGAGATTAGCGCAGATGTGTCTGACTTCTCCAAAGAGACACATAATCCTGACAGGGCCGCATCTGAATGCCTGGGGTGCTCAGTGGGTCCTCTCCTCACTCTCCCAAAGAGATAGGTGTACAGAACAGCATTAAAGGCACTGTTAGGGCTGGGAGTGGTGCACGCCTTTAATCCCAGCACTTGGGAAGCAGGAGGATTGCCGTGAATTCGAGGCCACCCTGAGACTACATAGTGAATTCCAGGTCAGCCTGGGCTCCAGCGAGACCCATTTTCCAAAGGTCCCTCATGGCAGAAAGTCCCAGGTTGGAGGTGGAGGTGAGAGGTGAGCACCATGGACCCCCTGACCCTTCTTTGCCCGCACATCTCTGAAGAACATGGGTAGGAGCTTGGCAAGGGGTTCCAGTTGCCTCAGGGGAAGGCGTGAGCTACCACTGTTGGAACAAGGTCTGTAAGGGCCCCTCTTACTCAGAGGATCCTCAGTCGGCCATAAGTCTGAGGATCTCCTCCGTGGTGTGCACTGCAGTAGGGCTGTCTGGATGCCCTCTGTTTGCCAGTCCAGTGGGAACAAGCAGGCCCCCCTCCTCTCTCCCTGTCCAGCTGGGTTGGCTGGACTTTGGCACATCCTGGGTTGGCCATGCTCTCCCTCCCCCCATTCTCTTTGGCCAGAGTCTGGACCCCAAGTGCCTCCACAGCTAATCTGAGCTCCCATGCGAGGCACCTTAAACTCGCCTCCTTTGAGTTTACTGGTCATCTATCTGCCCTCCAGTGCCCAGCCCAGCCCTGGCCATCAGAGGCCCTCTGCCGCCATCTAGTGGCCATTCAAGGCTGTGCACCCTGTTGAGCGGGTGGGGATGGGATGGGCATTTTGTTGAAAAACAGTATATATGGGAATATATTGTTTTCTTCTTCTTTAAAAAACATTTTATTTATTTGCATGGAGAGATAGATAGATAGATAGATAGATAGATAGATAGATAGATAGATAGATAGATAGATAGATGGATGGATGGATGGATGGATGGATGGATGGATAGATAGATAGATAGACAGACAGATAGATATATAGATGATAGATAGAGATAGATAGATGATAGATAGGTAGATTATAGATAGATGATAGATAGATAGATAGATAGATAGATAGATAGGTGATAGTGCACCTCCAGCCACTGTAAATGAACTCCAGACACATGCCCCATTTTGTGCATTTGGATTATGTGGTACTGAGAAGTTAAACCCAGGTTGTTAGCAAGCACCTTAACAGCTGAGCCATCTCTCCAGCCCCCCTTTTTCGAGGTAGGGTTTCACTCTAGCCCAGGCTGACCTGGATTCACTATGTAGTCCCAGGGTGGCCTTGAACTCACAGCAATCCTCCTACCTCTGCCTCCTGAGTGCTGGGATTAAATGTGTGCGCCACCATGCTTTCTTTTTATTTTATGCTTAAAAATAATTTATTTATTTTCAAGCAGAGAGATACAAAAGAGAGACAGGAGAGAATGGGCGCATCAGGGCCACCAGGCACTGCAAATAAATTCCGGATGCGTGTGCCACTTTGTGCTTCTGGCTTTATGTGGGGACTGGGGAATCAAACTCAGATTGTTAGGTTTTGCAAGAAAGTGCCTTAACCACTGATCCATCTCTCCAGCCCCTGCTTTCTTTTTAAAAATATTATTTTTGTGTGTGAAAGAGAAACAAAGGGAGAGAGAGACAGACAGACAAAGGAGAGCCTAAGCATGGGCACACCAGGGCCTCTTGCCATCGCAAATGAATTCTGGACATATACTCCACTTTGTGCATCTGGCTTCACGTGGGTGCTGGGAAATCAGACCCAGGCTGGCGGGCTTTGCAAGCAAGCACTTTCACTGCTGAGCCATCTCCCCAGCCCTAAGGAAAAAACAGTGGTGATTTTCCTGAATTATGAAAAAAATGATGTGCGTGTGCTGTGTGGTGTGTGTGTGGCATGTGTCTGCACTGGAGCACACCCCGTGTGCATCCATGGAGGTGCTAGAGTAAAACACCAGGGTGTCCTCCATCTCTCGTCTGTGCTGTTTCCTTGAGACAGAGTTTCTCACTGAACTTGAAGCTGTCGGGTTTTTTTTTTTGGTCCGATTGGCTGATGAGTGAACCCCAGAAACTTCCTGGTCTCCACCCCCTCAGGGCTGGGGTTACAGATGCACATGGCCTGCTTGGCTTTCTACGTGGGAGCAGGTCCTTAGGCTCACATAGCCATCTGTCCAGCCCTGAAAATGGGTTTTTATCTTAACTAAAAGCTTTATTTCCTCATTGGGACTTTGAGAATCCTCAGGAAACCGGAGCCTGCAGAAACAACCCAGGGTGTCATGGGTGTGCAGCATCAGCTTGTGGTCAGGCCAGTGCACAAAAAGGCTGGGGGCTGGAGAGGTGGCTCAGCAGTTAAGGCACGTGCCTGCAAAGCCTAATGACCTAGGCTCACTTTCCCGGTACCCATGTAAAGCCAGATGCACAAAATGAAACATGGGTCTGGAGTTCGTTTGCAGTGGCTGCAGTGCACCCATTCTCCTTCCCTTCCTCCCTCCTTCCCTCCCTCCTTTCCTCATTCTCTCTCTCTCTCTGTGTCTGTATCTCTCTGCTTATAAATAAATAAAACATTTTTTAAAAGAAGGGTGGTATTATATTATAGACAAATCTCATTGGCATCAAGAAAGTGAAGTAGTGAATCAATTTCCTACCCAGCCTTGGACTTCACAGAGCTTCTAGATTTCACATGAGCATGGTCGTGGCCAAGCCTGTCAACCTTGAACCCCACAAAGCGCTTCCTATTCTAAATTCTTACTGAGTCAAGTTGTGGTCTGAGGCATATCAGGTTTCTATGTTTTCAGCTGACTTTGTGGAGGTGAGGGGAGCCAGGCAGGATGCTTCGAGGCTGACTGATCACAGCACAGCTTGACATGTGGGCACACAACGCCTATTGTCATGTCCCCCTCCTCCCCACTTCCATGGCTCCTTCTCAGCTCCACAGAGACCAGCTCTTCAAACCGTCCCCAGGCCTTCAACGTACTGTGCTTGGTTAAGAGAGCAGAAGTTCTGGTCTGTACCATGAGTTAGCATCCTACAAGACAGTATCTCTTTCCCAAAGGTAAGCGGTTTGTTCACTGAGAAACAGCTCTGAGGTCATTCTCATACCATCAAATAGAATGATGTCACATGTCAAAGAATGAGATCAAGGGACCAGGAGACAAAGTCCCAGCCATGTCTACCAGGACAACGACACAGGTCAAACTGCATTTGAGAGAAATGTAAGATGACTGTGTGATTGAAGAAAAACCCTGAGAGTCAAATCTTTCCCAAACCAAACAGCGACTAGAAAGGTCGACTGAAGGTTACGCTGTAATTCTCGATTGACAGTTTTGAGTGGAACGTTGGCTCTCTTAAAGGCTGTGGTGCACTGTGGGTAATTCTCCATCATCCACACTTACCCCGTCCGGTGGCTGACAACAATTCACCATGCCAAGGGTAGGCCTAATTAGCCTCTGGATTTCCCTGTATCCCTTTCCATGGGTTCAAGTCTAGCTAATGCGACGTAAGACAAGGGCTGCTTAAGACTTCTTTGTTGCTTTCAAGTGATTGATGTGTCGCCATCCTCACTTGTCAGATATGAATGAGAAAGGATGTAGCCTGATTGCCAGGGCAGCCCTCTCTGGAACTGAGCTGTGAGGAGGACACTTCTGACATCAGGCTGAAGCCAACACCGTAGACAGTAGGGAGTCTCTGGTCCAATCTTAGAGCCACCCTAGCTCTGGAATCCACACTGTGGAGGCCAGTGGGTTTGGAATGGATTTAAAAATATATTTAATTAATTTATTTATTTGAGAGAGAGAGAGACAGAGACAGAGAGAGAATGGGCACGCCAGGGCCTCCGCCACTGCAAACAAACTCTAGACACATGGGCATCTGGCTTTACATGGGTCCTGGGGAATCGGACTTGGGTCCTTTTGCTTTGCAGACAAACACCTTAACTGCTAAGCCATCTCTTCAGCCTTATTATTATTATCGTTCAGTCCAAAGCAACTGGCTGATAGGAGTCAATCCTTTGTGGAAGAATGAGAAGCAGACAATTAAGGCAGCAGAACTGCACAGAGGTTGGAGCGATAGAACATAAGGCAGGAGGAGAAGAAACCAAGCTGGCCTTTCAGAGTATTGGTGCACCGGAGCTCCGGCACCTCTGGGCCCCTTCGCCTCCTCCCTGGGCTGTCCGTCCATCTCTGTGGATTCCCATGGAGGTTTTGTGTTATGACTATTGAAGGGGGTGCATTTCATTGGGAGGAAACAGACAGGGAAGAGAAAGGAAGACGACACAGGTACCATGACACGTCAGGGGCTGATCATAATCACAGCAAAGGCTGTCACCATAAGCAATGCGGAGAGTGTGTGATGTCACTGTAGGGGTGGGGTGGGGGTGATGGTGGTTTGAATTAGGTGTTTTTCATAAACTCACTTGTTTTGACTGCTTGCTTCCCAGCTGATAATAGTTTGGTAGGTGGAGCCTTGCTGGAAGAGGTGTTGTTGGGGGCAGGCTTTGGGGTGTTCTAGCCACTCCCCCTTGTCAGCTCATTCTCCCGCTGCTGCTGTCCACCTGATGTTGGCCAGGAGCTGATGTCCAGCCTCTGCTCTGCCATCTTTTCCTTGCCATCATGGAGCTTCCCCTCAAGACTATAAGCCAGCTTTTTCTGCCAAGATGGTGCCAAAAGCAAAGAAGGAAGCGCCTGCCCCTCCTCAAAGCTGAAGCTAAAGCAAAGGCTTTAAAGCCAAGAAGGCAGTGCTGAAAGGTGTCTACAGCCACAAGAAGATTCTCACGTCACCCACCTTCCCTAGATACCCTCTGAAGAACCCCCTCAGGAGAAACAAGCCTGACCATGGAGTCAGCCATGAAGAAGATAGAAGACAACACACTTGTGTTCATTGTGGACGTCAAGGTTAACAAGCACCAGATGAAACAGGCTGTGAAGAAACCATGACATTGAGCTGGCCAAGGTCAACACCCTGACCAGGCCTGATGGAGAGAAGAAGGCATAAGTTCTGCCAGCTCCTGATTTATGATGCCTTAGATGTTGCCAACAAAATTGGAATCATCTAAACTGGATCCAGCTGGTCAATTCTAATACACTTTGTTTTTTCACTAAAAAAAAAAAAAAAGACTGTAAGCCAAAATAAAAATCTTTCCTCCCATTAGCTGTTTCTGGTCGGGTGTTTGTCCTGGGCAATGGGAAGGTAAGTACTGAGGAGGAGGGAGAGTTTCTCTATAAGCTCTAGCGTCCTGAGTCTTTGTCATGGACACCATGGGACACCATGACGTCATGGGCATCAGGGCAAGAAGAGTAAACCAAAGCGGATGAGGAGAAAGAATGACACCCTTAGGATGGCTGTTACCCAGAAATGGAGACTCCCGAGCATGGGTGAAGAAATGGAAGGTGGAACCCTGGTGTGTGGCCGTGGGAGTGGAACGAGAGAAGGGGCAGCACGAGATCCCACAGTTCCACTTCTGAATCGAATAACACCCAGAGTCTCCAAGAAGTGTTCATAGCAGCATTTAAAAATATATATATATAATGAATGAACTTTTTAAAAATTTTTTAAATTTTATTTATTTATTTTCAAGCAGAGAAATACAGAGAGAGAGAGAGAGAGAGAGAGAGAGAGAGATGCGAAGAGAGAACCAGGGCCACCGTCTGTGCTTTTGGCATATGTGGGTCCTGGGGAATTGAACCCAGGGCTTTAGGCACTGGAGGCAAGTGCCTTTACCACTGAGCCATCTCTCCAGCCCGCAGCATTCTTTATGACCGCTAAGATATGGAAGGAACCCAAGTGTCCATGGACAGACAAATGGAGATGCAAATGTGTGTACATAGACGATGGAATATTATTCAGCTTAAAGAGGAAGGGAAATCTGACGCATGCTTTAACATGGGTGAACGCTGAGGACATTGCCCTCGTGGAAATAAGCCAGTCGCAAAAAGACTAATAGTATACGATTTCACTTGGAAGAGATCCCTTGAGTGGACAGATTCAAAGACAGAAGTAGAAGGTAGTTGCCAAGGGCTGGAGGGGGGGGTGTTGTTTAATGTGTACAGAGTTGCTATTTTGGAAGAGCTCTGGGGACAGACCATGAAGAGATGGGGGTGTTCCCTCCTGGTCCCCTCGTGACCATGAAGAGATGGGGGTGTTCCCACCTTGTGACCATGAACAGGCTCCCTGTCCTCTGGTCTTGGTGTCTTTTTAGAGCACCCCCCTTCCTTGCAGGTCTCTTGCAGCCTTACCAGTCTCGGGGTCTGAAAAACTGCTAAGCACAATTGTCACCAGGCTTCAGGGACGTGAGTGCAGGGCAGCTGAGTCACCAGGCACCTTCTCGAGGATGTCCCTGAGGGCCCTTCATTTCTGACATAAAAGATCCTATCTATAGCTCTTCCCCTAGGAGGACGAAGGCTTATTGACAAGCCGGGAACTAGACCGAGCACAGTAAATAGAGGCTCTTCATTGTGGATTCCATTGCTTCAGAAAGGGCCAGGCTGGGAAAACCCTGGGAGCCGCAGCCGAGCCAAGGAGCACGGCCTCGCTCCTTTGCAGTGTGCTTGTTTGCACCACAGTCCCTGGCTCCTGGCCTGTGCCCGCTCTTCCTTCCTCCAGGAAGCCCGTGGCTGCCAGGTGGGTCCTGCTGAGAGCTCCCAGCAACCGGGCAAATCCCATCCAGGCTGCTTCCTATTTACCCGTGTTGGAGTGGTGTTCATCTGGAGAGACAAATCCAATCAGGGGCCTCTGCCTTGTGGGCACTTCATTTGTATTCTGGGCAGGAGAGATCTTGCAGAACCCCCCCCTCCAATCCAGAAGCTAGTGGAATGGTAAAGCCTGGCCTCTGACAGAATAGACCTAGACCTGCACCTGCAGGGGGTGTGCCCACAGAGCCGTACACCGTGGGGCAGTGACAGGAGCAAGTGTGGACATTGCTTTGACTCCTTGGTGGGTTTCCTATCTCTTTCCATGTTATTTATCGATGAACTTGAACGGGGCCTCTTGCAGCTACTCACTGGGTGCTCAGGGGAAGAATACACTGGCTGGACCTTTCTTTAACCCATTGAGCTGAGTGTCAACAGTAGAGCAGCAGAGCAAGAAGCAAGATTCCTGGTTCCTTTTGAGCACCAACTGGGGCAGCCGGGCGGGCCACGCATGCACGAAGCTAGTTAGCTAGCCCTGGCTCTGGGACCTCCAGGACTTAGCCTTAAAGGCCGTGGGAACCAGGGAGAAGTGGGCTGGTGGTCAGACCAGATACTGACTGTTCAGGGCAGAGTTTCCATCGCCAGGCATCTCTCAGCGATCTCCTGCCTGCTTGCCTGTCTTTTTCTTCCAGTGTCCTGCTGACTCTGTGCATAATACTTGGGAAAACGATATTTTCAGAGAAAGCTACTGAGGTATCATTTCTCCAGAAGAAGATGTACACTTTCCCAATTATTAGGCAATTTATCCCAGGAAGGGAGAGCCCCATCAGGAAACAAACACAGTGAATCTGAACTCAGTTATGGCTTCTAAAATACCTGGCAATCCTTCCTTTTTGTGATCAGAGCAGCCAGAGTGTTGGAAGGTGTTTACAAGCACCTGGGACAGTTGCCAGGAAGTGGATCCTAAAGCCCTGGTCAGTGTTTATAATTCTGTGTTTGAGAGCCACAGTGTGGGGTTTGGGAAAGCTTGGGTGGGAATCAAGTCTAAGCAACTGTGAGACCCCAGGCCCTGTCCTTGACCTTCCCTGGCTTTCAACACTCCAACCAATGAAAAACAGGGTCTCAAACTGTTACCTCGCTTTCCCTTGCCCAGCTGTAATGCTCACCACTCAACTGCAGCGTTTGTGACACAGATCAGGCTAATGACAAGTTAACTGAGTGACAAGCTAAGCAGGAGCTGATGAAGGTCACTCTTTCGAACTAGGGAAGCGCATACCTGCTGGTCTTCACTGGGAAGAGAGGGAGCTAATGTCTGCAAAGCGCCTAATGGGATTCTGCACCCTTCCCTGACACGCTCAGCATGTTGCTGTGTGCAGAGCTCTCTGACAAAGGAAAGCACAGTCCAAGTCCGTCCCCTCTGGAATCTGTGACCTTGGGCACATTCCTAATTCCCGAGGACTTGTTTCCCAGCTGTACAGAGAGGAGGTAGATAGGCCCTTAAGGATCATTTTGGGCCTAAAACAAATCTGATGATTCTCTACGTTCCAGGCAAATGTCACATAAGACATAAGAGTTTGTCTGACAGCCCAACGTCTTTTTTCTGAGGAAATCGTGACTGAGGAGAGACACGGCCTGAGTGGCCTAATGTGAACTTCTGGCGTCTAGCTGTTCAGCATCTCTGATTTCTGCGGCTGCCTCTTGGAGCAGCACCCACGGAAACTCTGGAGTTACGCAAGAGGCTTTCGGCCACGCCAGCACCTACCCTTCTCTCTGGTACTCTTCGTCCAGGTTCGACAGGAGCTGGGAGCCCCCGGTAGAGAGGTCCACGGCTGCCAGGGGCAAGTCTCGGTAGGCAAAGTTCACCAGCTGCACCGGAGCAATGCTCTTGGACTCTTCGTCCACTTGTTGGGAGATGATCTCAACTTGAGAAATTCCCCCTTCAATGGCAGGCCTGAGATGCAGAGGAGGAATGAATGACAGGAGGCATCAGCCTCTAACACCTACAAATACGACCTGTGTTTGTCACGGAAGGGAGATCGAGGCACTGGAATTCATTAGTGGGGCTGCGGGGACAAGCAGGGCTCGCTCTATTCTTTCCCTGTCACCTGGCCAGCTGAGGACCAGACCAGAGCCTGAGCAGCCCTGTCTTATTTACCAGTTGGGGTGAATGGAAGAATCTGAATATATGGGCACTGGGGGCACCTCCTTTATCAAGAAGAGCTCGGGACCCTCTGCCAACCAGCAAAACCACAGCTTAAGCCTTGGGGTCTTGATATTGCAGCAAGATAGTGAAATTGCTTAATGGGGTTCTTTGTAAAGGTCCTTTGAAATGCTTCCATTATCTGTGCATCAAGAGAGAAAAGGTACATTTGTCACGATGTACTGCTTGTGGCTATAAGCCTCCTTGGAGACTGGGGGTGGGGAGGGTGAGGAGGACTTGTGGGCCTCAGTGTCGTGAAGACAGCCAAGGACGCCTTCCCATTTGAGCTCTCCTCTCAAAGTCTGGGAGTAGGAAATAGGAGCACCTAATGAAACCAAGGGGTTGAGGTCTGCTATGTCATTGGCTAGTTTATCTTGGGCACTGCTACATGGATGGTGAACTCTCAAGTCGAAACATTCCTAACAACCGTGGGAGCCTAACCAATAAGACACAGTGGAGCCAGGTGGGGTGGTGCCTGGCTTTAATCCCTGAGCTCTGGTAGGACTATCACTGTGAGGTCAAGGTCAGCCTGAGCTAGAGGGAGACCTTACCTCAAAAAACAAAGGGGGAAGAAAAAAGACACAGTGGACGTTATCCAGGAAGTCCAGACCCTAATCTGCCTTTTTCTTGGATCAACCAGATAATTGAGGGGAAAGAGTTTTTGTTTTTTTTTTAATTTTTATTTGAGCGTCACAGGTGGGCCACCTGGACTCCCTGGGTGTACTTCCCGATGCCCTGACTCTCTCGTTTGTAGACTTTCTCTAAATCTTGGCTTTTTCCGACCTGTCAAGCACAGATCACAATACTCATCACTGTGTGACATTTACAAAATGACTCAAGAGCCTCACACAGAACAGTCAGGATGAGCGGCTTCTGTTTCTCAACAATTGATATAAAAGCGTGGGTGTTCGTGGGGAAATCCCAGTTCCTCCAGATGCTTCCAAAAAAGCAGACACTGGGTGGAAGATATTCTCCTTCCTTTTCCCGAGCACCAGGGTCTCTGCTGCTGCAAGTGGACGTGCCTGCTTTTGTGTTCGTCTTTACGTGGATGTGTGGGTAGCTGGGGAATCGAACCCAGGTTGGAAGCGCTGCAAACAAGCATCTTTAACTACTGAACCATCTCTTCAGTCCCAGAAATAGGATTTTTAAAAACTGGACAAATGGAATTTTCTGATTTATGGGGTGTTCAAGGAGGGCAGGAGAAAGTTTGGGAGACTAGCGGGATATCACTCCAGGCAGCATGAACACATTATTCTGCTTTTCTGATGTTCCCACTACCCAGTGTCCCTGTGCCTCACAGTGGCTTAACTCCACTCTGCCCTCTCAGCAGAAAGACAAGGCTTCACGGTGAGACTGAAACTCCCACAGGTCATGGGCTACGTCCTGAAAGTTCATCCTGGTCTTGCATAGGAAGAACACTATGGTACAGGCGATGTATTAATGGCTCCATTCCTCATCCTTCCTTGAACGGGTCAATATTTCCTCTCCTATCATTTGCAGCTTCTCCCATCAAAGGAAAGAGTGTTATTTTCCCAACTCTAGATGCTATGTTCAGTCATGTGATTTGTTTTGGCCATTGGGATGTTCATAGGCAGGAACCCAGCAGAAACATGAAAAGGCATTTGTGAATGTCTCCCTGTGCTTTGCCCATCCAATATGGCCAATAGAGGGTGACCAGCCTCGGCTCCTGGAGGATCAGAGACACGCTGCAGAGTCTAGCCTAAGTCAGCTGGCCACCAGCCCAGTCCCTCAATGAAGGGAAAGACCAGCAGAGCCGACTAGATAACCCCAGACATGTGAGTGACCAACCTCTAGTGTTGTATCATACTGAGCTGGACTGTCTCACAGCACTACAGTGGCCATAGATGATACATTTTGCTCAGTCAGTCAGTCAGGCCATAGCTCCAGAGGTGAGGACATTGTAGTGTAATGAGAGTGTTATTGTATGCTGGTCTATTTACCAGTGAGATATAAACCACAAAATAAATTGCCACCTGGTGACTTACCACACTGATGCTTGGTAAAATTAAGTGGATGGTCCACATGGTCTCTTAAGTCACAGGAATTCCCTTAACAGTCATTTTCCTGGTTTCATAAAACTTGCTTTTAGAAACCCTCTCATGATTTCCAAATTTCCTTGCAATTCCCATTTTGTTGATTTGCCTCAAGCACGTCCTCCTACTCTTGTTTTGAGCTTTGTCTTGGAAAGGTTCTCTTTGTTTTTGTGTGGCCTCTTAGTACAGGAAACGTGCATATCAGTGGCCTGAATTCATAGATCTCCCTCCCCACACACACTGTAGCAATATTCTGGATCCGGAAAGCCATTCCCTCTGATACTTACTGTGGCTCAGTCATGTTGAAAGACGTAACCAAAGCCATGGGTTTTCCTGATGTCTATCGGAGCTCAGCTGGTCTGAAGTCTGCTGTCAGCATTTCCAAGTGGAGGTTCGAAAAGACACATGCAATTACCGGGCCCTGAAACCAAACATGGGAATTTATTGCCTCAGAGAGCAGCTGGAAGTTCTCCTAAACTCATGAAGAAAACAGGAGCACTTAGCACTGTCTCCTTGTCTAGATTCTTCCAGTCATCCCAGGGTGAGTAAAGTGGGAACAAGGGTTCTTCACCCCTCTTCTCTCCCCTGACTCTCGAACACTGTTTACTCCAAACTATCATTTCTAAAAATCCCCGTGTAAATTATAGTGCTGTCTCTTTTATCTTCTCTCTGATAGCCAACAGACAGAGCAGGTAGCAGGGCAGAGGCCAGACTGTCGAGGGTCAGAGAAGACTCATTCCCACTTCCTCCCTCCACCCTGAATCCCCATCTATAAAATGGGGATAAAAATAGAACTAATGAGGCAATGCATGAAATAGGGTTACAATAGTACCTGGAACACAGGGAGCACTACATATTTCTTGGCTTTTATCAATTAAAATTAGGCAACCTGCTGGACCTGATCACGTTCCAAAGTCATCTGAATGTAAGGCTTCCCTCCCCAAAATCAGGCCTAGGTAAATAAAATATGTATTTTAATCAATCAGTGTAACAGTAGCACAAAGAAGTCTTCTGAGAGATGGTGCAACCCTGCAGAGCTAACTGGCAGACAGACATACAACCCTGCAGAGCTCATAGGTAGACAGACCCGCTTCTGAGAGCTAGTGCAACCCTGCAAAGAGCACACAGGCAGACAGACCCACTTCTGGGTGATTTTGAATATGACCCTAGGGAGACGACTCAAGGGACTAACCTTTTCCTAAGTTGCACCCTGCTACAAACTGTTGCTCCTACAAGAAATCCAATCAAGATTAAACATGCTCTCCGATCTGAAGCTCTGCTTGGAGGAGCAGCTCAGTCAGGAAGATGCAGGGAGAGGCTGGATGTATCACATGGCAGGAAGATGGCTCCCAGGGTGAAAAGCACCAGGAGTTGATGGTCAGTGGGCAGAGAAAGCCGCTCCTGCAACTCGTGTAGCTAAGCAAAGAGAGCTCACACTCGTGATGCAAGAGAAATCCCGGGAAAGGCTGAACTCAGAGCAACCCCAGATGGGAGATGGAAGCTCTCTAAAACTTGAAGGAACTCAGGACAGGAAGCCATCAAACGTTACTACAGTAGAAGTCTGTAGGGGTTTGCATGGGCAGGGAGCCATCGACGCACCAGGGAGAATTTGGGCAGATGTCTTGTAGGTCTGCTTTACTAAGGGTTTTCACACAAAACTCCTCTGTATGGCATTAGAGATGATGTATTAGTTACATGGCAAACATGATAAAACTCTGTTTTCTTTTAGTTCTCAAGCTAACGAAGTCTTCCTACTATGAAGATAGAGCATGTCCATGGTCCAGTGATCAAGTCAGGGTGAAGGGACCCCAAACTGGGAGTCAGGCGAGCAATACCCCTTTCCAGAATGGAGTACTAACAGGTTGGCATTCCCAAAAGAGTCTTTGAGAGATTATGTGAGGTATTAGCACCATGGAGGATACAACAGGAAGATCCTTATGTTCATAGACCTTCCAGTCTGGTGGATTAGAATTGACAGAACTCCAAACCTTCAGTATACCCTAACTAGTGAAGAATGAGGAAAAAAATTGATGGGTCTATTGTTTATAAGTAACATGAGCTAATACGGCAATGTATTACAGAAGATATGAAAGATGCAAAATTAGATACGTCAAGAGTGAGAAATGTTCATGTCACTTTTAGGAAGGAAAAATTCAAATATGTACAACTGTAAAGAACTGTGTAATGGACCCCAGGTTCCCCACCATCTAATGTCAACAGTTCCCAGCTAATGACAATCTTATTTTCTCTATGTCTCTCTGCATTCCCTGCCCCTTATGATTATTTTTTAAAAAATATTTTTATTTATTCATCTTCCAGCAGAGAGAAACAGAGAGAGAGAGAGAGAGAGAGAGAGAGGGAGAGGGAGAGGAAGAGAGAGAGAGCACCAGGGCCACCATCCTGTGGGTCTGGCTTATGTGGGTACTGGGGAACCAAACCCGGGGCCTTAGGCACTGGAGGCAAGCACCTCAAACACTGATCCATCCCTCCAGCCCCCTTATGATTATTTTGAAATAAATCCTAAACATCATCTTACTGACATACAACTATTTCATTATATAGTTCTAAGAAGAAGGACTCCTTTTGAAAGACAAACCACAGAATTATCATCCCAAGTCAACATTCTCTTAATATTGGTAAATATTTCCCTGCTTGTCCTATAATTTTTTAGAGGCTTATTCAGTGAGAAGGAAAACAAGGTTCACACATTATGACTAATGATTTTTAAAAAATATTTTTATTTTGGGGGCTGGAGAGATGGCTCAGTGGTTAAGGCACTTGCCTGCCATGCCTAACAACCCAGGTTCAATTCCCCAGGACCCACATAAAGCCAGATACACAGTAGTGCATGCATCTGGAGTCTGTTTGTGGTGGCTAGAGGCCCTGGCACACCCATTCTCTCTCTCTCCTTGCAAATGAATAAAAATATTTTTAAAATATTTTATTTATTTGCAAGCAGAGCGTGATAGAGAGAAGAGAGACAGAGATAATGGGAATGCCAGGGCCTCTAGCTGTTGCAAACGAATTCCAGATGCATGTGCCACTGGATTTATGTGGGTACTGAGGGATTGAACCTGGGTTGTTGGGTTTTGCAGGCAAGTGCCTTAACCACTGAGCAATCTCTCCAGCCCTAATGTAACTTTTGAGTCTCATTCAGTCTATAGGCTCCTCCTCAATCTCACCTGTCCTGTGCACTATGCTGGTAAAACTGATCATTTGTCATAGGGTCTGGATTGTGGTGACTGTATCTCATTAGTGGATACGCTTAATTAACATGCTCCTTTGTCCCATATGGTTCCTGAGCATTTTAATTAATTTATAGACTTTCACTGGATCCAAGTTCATTTTTTTTGTAAGACTTTATGGGTAGTGTCATAACTTCTAATGGGAGACAAATGTTATTTTCTTGTCCCTCATTTTATGACATTAACTATCACTGATGATCTAGAACCATGTATTTATTCATCAGGGTTTACAAAAGGGTGAGTTTAATTTTATCTTTATGAATCAGTTTCTATGAAGATGACTTTTCTCTCATCAATGAGACCACGAAGCAGTTTATACAGAGAAAGGACTAGAGAGTCACTTTGTTGATTTCCTGTGTGTGCGCACGTGCAGGCCAAAGAACTTCAGGTGTTGCAGTCTACTCTTTTGAGACAGGGCCTCTCATTGGCCTGTAGTTCACTAATTGGGCAGATTGGCTAGTAAATGAACCCTAAGAATCCTGTCCCCACTTCCCCAGAGCTGGGATTACAGGCATGCACCATCACACCCAACTTTCCTACAAGCTGAGCTGTCTCCCCAGCTCCCTCTGTTGGGTTTCAAAACTCAGTATTTTATTATCTACCCAAGGGACCCTGAGGTGTTCTCTGTGTTCAGCAGCAGTATGGATTCATTCCCTCCCTCTGCAGGGGCTGTGTGGGGATCAGGTTCCCTGACAGGTGACAGACAGCAGCTTCCAGCAGGAGATACAGGCACGGGGAGGGGATGCCTGTCTTTCAGAACAGGCACAAAGCTAAGGCAGGGAAGTGGGTAAAGTCCTATTTAGACAGGCAGTTAGTAGCCATTTCAGCAGAGGGTTTTGATTGTTAACAACAGCTCATTTTAATAAGCAAAATGTCTTGAGACTTAGCCTAGCTGTGACTTAAAAATAATAGTTCCCAAACAAAACCACCCACAAAGCACAAGCCTAGCACGAAGAAGGTGCAGTCTAGCACTCTATAAATGAACCTCTGAAGTGCAAACCTGCTGCCTCCTAAACCCGGTAAAAGCAGAAGACAAGGCCTATTCTGGATTTATTGGGTCTGGCTCGAGTGGGTGGCGAAGCTGCTCTTTAGACATTAGTAAAGTTCTAGATTCTTCTACCTGTTGCTGATGTGCTTGTTAACTGCAACTATGTTGGCTTGCTGCAGTAAAGCTGGTCTTGGGATTTCAGGGTTGATAAAAGCTATTGAGATCAAGTAATTAGTTTCTTGTCTACTAAGTGAAATAAAAAGGCTATAATTCAGCTCTTCTGTTTCCAGTGGCCTCCAGATCCATTCTTCACCCTTAAATTAGGTGATGACTCCTCAACGTATGTGACCTTCTTTCATGACCCACTTATTGGCTCCTATGTGTGGCTTTACTCATACGTTTTTTGGGAAGTGGAAATTCACAGACTACCCTGTAGAAACGTTCATCAGAATTCTGCTGGTGGAGGCAGAGAGGTGAATGCCTCATGGTGCCCTGACACGCAGGCTCTCTATGTACCCTTCGAGAACAGTGGTTCTCAAATCTTCTCCAAAACCAGATTCCCTTGGGGGCTTTGAAAACCCAGATTGCTTGGTCTACTGATGACATTTGGGGGCCTGAGAGTTGATACTTCTAACAAATTTCTGGTGGAGACTATTTTGCTAATGCACAGACCACACTCTGATCTGAACTGGGAAGTTTGCTCCAAATGAAGTTAACTGACTGCCAGGCTCATGGTGGAATTATCAGCAGAGCCTTCTCTGGCCAGGTTGTAGGACCAGAAAGAGGACTGGAGGAAGATGACCCAGGACTGGAGCAGAGGCTTGGTGACATCATCACAGACCCACTTTTTCCTCAGATTTGTTGAGATATGATTATATATCTTTATTATAAAAAACACAAAATTTTGAGATAGGTATGATGCCTGTAAGTCCCAGCTATGCAGGAGGCTGAGGCAGGAGGATTACTTGAGCCCAGGCGTTCAAGGCCAGCTTTAGGTAACACAGCAAGCCCTCATCTCAAAACCAAACCATGTTGATATATGTATACACTGTGAAATAGATACCACAATCAATCCTTTTTTTAATCCCCTCACATTGTTTTATTATTTTAAAATTTGTCTTTACTGATATTTAAAATTTTATATTTACTTGAGAAATGAAGGGGGGAGAGAATAAGAGAGAAAATATGGGCACCTTCTGCCATTACAAACAAACTCCAGACACATGTGCCACTTTGTGTGTTTGGCTTTATGTGGGTACTGGGAAATTGAACCCAGGCTGTCAGGCTTTACAAGCAAGAGCTTTTGACCACTGGGCCATCTCTCCAGCCTGACAATTTTTATACATGTATATATCTTGATTATATTTACCTCTCATTACCTTTTCTTGTCTCCCCACATCATTATTATTTTGAGAGAACACTGTGATCTTTCTTAGTGCATCTCAAACATACACTGCATTGCCATTAACCATCATTGGCCATCATGCTATATATTAGGTCTCCAGTATTTACTCATTTTACAACCGAAGGTTTTCACCTCTCCCTTTCCCTCCTCCCTCAGTGCCTGGTAACCCCCATTCATCCTTTCAGATTCCACATATGGAGAGGTCATGTAGTATTGTCTTTTTTTCTCACTTGGTAATATCTTCAAGGTTCAGGGATCTTGGTGCAGATGACAGGATTTCCTTTTTTCCAAAGATTTTATAATAGTTCTCTGTGTATATGTGGCATTTTTTATCCATTTATTCTTTGATTAAGGGTATTATAGTTTGGATCTTCCAATTTTGAATTAAAATATATCTGTTTGCAAGCAGAGAAAGAGAGAGAGAATGGGCACACCAGGGCCTCTAGCCACTGCAAATGAACTCCAGATGCATGTGCTACTTTGTGCATCTGGCTGTATATGTATGCTGGGGAATCGAACCCGGGTCATTTAAGCTTTGCAGGCAAGTACCTTAACCAGTGAGCCATTTCTCCAGCCCAACTTAAAGAATTTTATTGAAGCCTGTCATGGTAGTACATGCCTTTAATTCTAGCCCTAGGGAGATAGAGGAAGGAGGATTGAATCAACTTGTGCTAGAGTGAGACCCTACCTTGAAAACCCCCATATATATATATATATATATATATATATATATATATATATATATATATATATATATATATATATATATATATATATAAGTTGGGGGTTGGAGAGATGGCTCAGCAGTAAAAAGGCACTTGCTTGCAAAGCTGGGTGGCCTGGGTTCAATTCCCCAGCATCCACATGAAGCCAGAAGCACAGTGGCACATGTCTGGAGGCCCTGGGAGAGCCATACTATTTCTCTCGAACAAATAAAATACTGCCAAAAGAAAAGGAAAGAAAAACCAGGTTCAGCCAGGCATGGTGGCACACGCCTTTAATCCCAGTACTGGAGAGGCAGAGGTAGGAGGATCACTGTGAGCTCAAGGCCAGCCTGGAGAGCTATAGAGTGAGTTTCAGGCCAGTCTGGGGTATAGTGAGACCCTACCTAGAAAACAACAACAACAACAAAAAAAAAAAAACACAGGTCCACCAAGTCTTGCTATTCTCTGGGTCCTGGCTGCATCAGCCTCCATCTCTCAGAGCCTGAGAGAAAAACTCTGAGCTAAATCTTGAATGACTTCTAAAGTGTAGCCTTTAAGAGGTAGGGCTTGGTGGGAGGTCTTTAGATCACTGGGGGACAGGCCTTCAAGGGAGATGGTGAGATACCAGCCCCTTTGCCTCTTTTTTGCTCCATGGCCCCAAGGTGAACAGTTTTATCATCTGGCACCCCTACTGGATGCCTAAAGCCACTGGGTCTGCATGACCATGGACTGATACATCTAAGAACATGAGCCCAAATCAACCTTTCTCTTGATAGTTCATTATCCCAGGTATCTGTGATAAGAGACAATCATAAACCCAGACTTAACTTGTTTCTATGGCATAGCTGTTGTGATCAGTGAACATGGTAGTGGAACTATCTATCACTTTGAGACAGTGGTTTTCTTTGGGATCTATACCCAATAGTAGGACTGCTCCATTCTGGGAGGTTTATTTTGAATTGTTGTGGAACCATACTATTTTCCTTACTGGTTATACAAATGTGTATTGCGTGTTCAGGACTTCCCTTTTCTACATATCCTGGCTGATACAGTATCTTGGGACTTCGGATGATAGGCAGTCTAATAGGTGTGAGGAGATATCTTGTCGTTCTAATTTGCCTTTTATTGATGACTGGGGAAGCTGAACACCTTTCATATACTGGTTGCTCATCTATGTCTTCTTGGAGAAATGTCTACCCAGGACTTTTGCCAATTGTTTGTGTGTGTTTGCATGCACGCTCATGCGTGGGTGGGCACATGTGTGTGTTTGCACATACACTTGTGTGTGTGTGTGGGCACATGTATTTTCAGGCACACTTGGGCATGGGTGGGTACATGTGTTTGCATGCACGCTCATGCATGGGTGGCATGTGTGTGTGTGTGCAGGTAGGTATACACATGCACACATGCATGGAGGTCAGAGGACAGGTGTCTTCAAGTGCCATCCACCTTTTTGTTTGTTAGTTTTTGATACAGGATCTCTCATTGGCCAAGAACTAGTCAAGTAAGATAGGCTGGCTGGCAAGCAAGGCGCAGGGATCTGCACGTCTTTGTGCTCGCCCTACACCATCTCAACCAGTGCTGGGATTGCAAGCATGTGTCAAGCCTGTCGTTATTTATTTATTTATTAGTGTGGACTCTGGGGATCAAACTCAGGACCTCATGTTTGCAAAGCTAGCATTTTATCAACTGAGATATCTTCTCAGCCCCTTTGTTCATTTTTAATTGGGTTGCTTTTAATGGTATTTAGTTGTATGAGTTCCTGATATATTGTGAATCTTAACTCTGTATTGGCTCCATGGTTGCCAACCCCTTTATTCTGCTCTGAAGATTGCCTTTTCATTTTGTTATTTCCTTTGATGTGAAGAAACTTTGGAGTTTGGTAGTTCTGCTCATTTATTCTTGCTTTTGATGCTTGAGTTTTTAGTGTCAAATAGGAAAAAAAAAGCCTTTACCAAGATCAGTGTCAAGGAGCTTTCCTCCTGTTTACGTCTAGGCGTTTTCATGGTTCCAAGTCTTTTGTTAGCTTTTAATCTGTTTTAAATTGATTTTTGTGAATGGCATAAGGGTCCAGTTTCATTTTACTTACCTGTGAATACAGTTTCCCCAGTACCACTCATTGAGTGAATTTTTGTGGGAAATTAATCTGGACTCTATTCTGCCCATTGGTCTCTGTGTCTGTATTTATGCCAGGACCATACTGTTTTAGTTACTATAGTTTTATAGGATAATTTGAAATCAGAAAGTGTGATACTTTCAATTTTGTTTTTCTTTTTTTTTTGAGATTTCTTTGGCCATGTGTAGTTTTATTTATTTATTTTTGGTTCCATGTGAATGAATGTTAGACCTGTTTTCTATTTCTGTGAAAAATGCCAATGAAATTTTGTGTGTTTATGTTGAAGATGCACATGGCCTTGAGTAGCATGGAAAATTTAATAATGTTAATTTTAAAATTCACAAACACATGGCATTTTCCACTTATTTATACCTTCTACAATTTCGTTCATATTTTGTTAGTTTTCAGTGTGCAGATAACTCAATCTCTTGCCACCCATGCATTCCTCCTCCTTGCTGTGACGTATTCCTCACGCCAGTTGCTTTGTAGTTACAGAATGGCTGGATCTAGCTCTGGTTTACGCATCTTAACACCAGCTCCCAAACACCAAGAATAAAAGGCTCTCTCTATGCAAGGAGGAGATCTTTTACCTAGTAGCCATATCTTTCTAACCCTTCCAGCCAGCATCTCCTGATGTCTCCCTCAACAGAGCTGGGTCCTATGGCTGCAAAGGAGACTGAACAACAGACGGATTGCATAGGGGGTTAGGAATTCCATGACAGCCTAGAGCAGCTGGGATTCCTATCCCTTGGGAATGGACGAACTGTTTCCATGAGCATAATCGCTTAGCTGGGAAGAAGCAGGAAGTCAGGAAGGGGTTGTTGCCACAGTGGGTTCAAACCCTTCTAATATGGTTCTGGGAGCTGAATCTGCTTCCTGGGCCATTAAATGAGACTGACCCCATGTTCACGAGTGGCCGGCAGGAAACTGGAAGGATGTGATCTCTCAAAACCCCAGGGGCTCTTCGTTTCATAGTTAGCCTATATTGCATGCATGTGAGGTTCAGGCTTTTTATTTTGTTTTGTTTGTTTTGTTTTTAAATTTAAAACACAAGAGAAGGAAAACTTTTAAGCTATTTTATCTCAAAAGAAGGGAGTAAAGCTGTCCTCCTTCCACCAAGACAGATAGTCAATGACACGTTGCTCTGTGCTTTGGCAAGTTTCATTCTAGTTCATCTAAAATCACTCTGTTTGCATATTGTTAGAACAAAGCCCACAGTTACCAGGTGGCATTTGGTTGCATATATCCAAAGGCACTTGGTCAGGAGATGGCACATTCACTTTTGTGTATCTGAAGTCCCAGGTCATTAACTCTGCAGGTAGTGAAGGTCTCAACTCATAGCCATGTTGGTGGAGCTTATAAATTTTTACATTTATTTATCTATTTCCATTTTTCTTTTTTATTGATCATTTCTCTACATGTATATGATGTCTTTTGATTGTAATCCTCTCCCGTGACTTTCTTTTGTCCCTTCCCCTCCCCTCTCCACTGAACCCCTTATTCTTTCCAACCAGTCCCTCCCTCTTGAATTTTGATCGCTTTTATTTTTTTGCCCTTCTCCTTCATCCATGACGAGGTCCAGTTTTGGTATCATAAAGCCCACTGTAGAATCTGGCTGCAGAGAGAAATTACTGCATGCTGGCACCTTTCATGGACATGAGGTTCATGCCTCCAGGAGGAAGAGGCTGGTTCTTTGCACTGGATGAGAAGGTTTCCATGGAGAAGTGCCAGGTCATCTTGTGGTCGCCTTGACCCACTAAAACCTGGCTCCCTGAACAAGAAACGAACATGAGGATGATCCATCATGTGCCCAGCATTCTCTCACTCCAGTCTGTACTCTATTGCAACATGGACTGTGGCTCTCTTTCACAGGTGCAGCAGGCTCTCCTAGGGATGCCTCTGTCTGCAGCTTGCTCTGTTGCATCTGCATGGTGATGCAGTCTGTTCATGACTCTTGAGCTCATGAGGGGTGGGAAATGCAAAATAAGATTGCACAGAACTAAAGCAAACCATCCAAAAATGAGTCTAGATGAAGCTCACAAGGACTGTTATCCCAGCTCTTTCCTTCCCTTCCATACCTTTTTCCAAATTGGGAGCTTCCCTAAGTTCTCTAAGTTAAGTGACTTGTTGGGACAGGAATTCCCTGGCTTTTGCCCCCGATGGCTTAGGCAGAAAAGAATGCCCTCAGCAAGCGTTTCTCAACCCCAGGTGGAAGCCATTTTCCTTCTGCAGGGTGACTGAGGAATTTGAAAAGCTGATTTTAGGAACCACCAATAATGAGCAGGGGCTGCAACATGCCTGTCACCGCTACCCCTCTCCCACCCCGGACCAAACGAATCTTAACTATAAATGCCCCGTTCCAACACTGCGCAAGCCTCAAAGTTAGGAACTCACATATAAAACTCACATCTTGGTTAATTTGGTGGCTTTGTTTTTAATAAAATAAAATCAATGGTACAGTTTGCTTTTATCACAAGATATTCTTCCCAGTCAGTATATAGTTATTTACACTTTTTCTAATTTTTCCTTATATTCACACAAATGCACATATACATGACCTTACATAAATTAGTTATCATAAAATTAATGTTTTAGTGGGGTCTGTTTTTTCTTTTCTGCTGAGTTTCCTGCCTCACTGTTGTTCTATCCTGATAAGTATACTGTGTGTGTGTGTGTGCACGTGCGTGCATGTAAACAAGTGTGTTGAAAATTTGTGCATCATTTTTTCTGTGTTCAGAAAATTATATAAGAATATTTTATTGTTTACTTCAAAAAGATATTATTCATACCTGCTTTTATCTTTCACCATTCAGCAATTCCTTGTAAAAATCTAAGTCAAGTTGGAAAACTCTAACCCATTATATCAATAAAATTTTATTCTATGGTGTGGATTCTCCATCAATTAGTTAACAATTTCCCTGTTGAGACTCAGTTTATTTTTAGATTTTTTTTGTGGGGAGGCACTGTGAAAACTGCTTGAATCTATTTTATTATGTAACAGTATTTTTGCTTACATGGAATAGAACCCAGTAGTAGTACTAATGGGCTAAAAAGTATGTATTTAAAACTTTAATAGTTAAAATTGCTTTCCAAAGGGCTGTAATAATTCACATACCACAGCCAAGTAAGAAAGTTTCCCCTTTGAGAGGCTGGGTAGATGGCTCAGTCAGTAATGTTTTACTGACACAAAATGAGGGTCAGAGGTCAGATCCCTGGTACCTCTGCAAAATGCCAGGTGTGGCAGTGTACATCTGTGATCCCAGTGCTGGAGAGGCCGAGACAGGAGAATCCCCAGGGCTTGCTGGCAAGCTAGTTCAGCCAAATCAGTGACCTCTAGGTTCTGGGAGAAATGCTATTTCAGTCTATAGCCATACCACCTTGATGTGCCTGATCTCATCTGATCTCAGAAACCAAGCAAGATCCTTCCTGCCTGGTTAGTACTTGGGTGGGGAAACTCCATTTCAAAGAATAAGGTGGACAGCGACAAAGGAAGACCTCCAACACACCAATCTCTGGTTTCCACACACAGATGCATGCACACACACCCATATGTACATGTGCCCACATACATCTACACCTTCATGCATACTGTGGACACATACAAAAAAGAAGAAAGTACCTGTTAGTGTAAATGCCCCCCACAGGCTCATGGGTTCGAACACTTGATCCCCAGCATAGTGGTGCTGTTTGGGAAGGCTGGAGACCCTTAAGAAAGAAGAATCTTATTGGAAGAAGTGTGTTACTGGGGTGGGCCTTGAGGTTTCTAGTCCAGCTCCATTTGGTATTCTTGGTTTTTCCTGCTTCCTCCCTGCTGATGTGACCTCGTGACTAACTGGTGTCTTACTCCTGCCACACCTCCCCCACCATGATAGACTCTACCCTCTGGAACTGTATGCCAAAATAAACTCTTTTCTAAGAATTGAAAAGCCAAGGCAGAAAACTATAAATAATAATGCTCTCTTGGGGACCCATTGCCATCCTCAGCTTGTTTCTGTTTGGAAAACCTTGCCCTGTTTCCAGAAGCTTCTAGAACCTTCTGGCTGCTTTCTGTGGCTTTCATGGGATTTCTTACCCTGGTTTCAATCAAAAATGTTTTCAAGGCTGGGTGTGGTGGTGCACACCTTTAATCCCAGTACTGAGGCAGGAGGATCACTGTGAGTTCAAGGCCATGCTGAAACTACAGAATGAATTCCAGGTCACCCTGGGCTAGAGTGAGACCCTACCTCAAAAAAAAAAAGTTTTCATTAGGGTTTGAATTCAGCTCCAAAAGTACAGAAGAGGCACTGCAAGACTCACCCTGACAAAACACCCACTGGACCCCTCAGTAACAGCACTCATGGAGGTGGGGGTGGGAATGGCTAAGACACTGGGAAGCCCTATCAGAGCTCAGTTTTGCCACAAGTAATGAAAGCATCTGACAGACCCACCTGGGTCACTTCATCCCATTTCCCTTAATCCTGATATGTGACAGAATCCCAAGACAAGATAAGAATTATTACCGTTAACACTACATTTTCTTGTCTCTAGGAAGCCATCAATATAAGGTACATAGTCAATTTAATAACAGCTTGTCAAGGAAAAAGACACACTGTCATATTAAATTTATGCATCAAGTGTAAAATTCTGATCGTTTAAATAATAGGAAAGTATGGGGGGCGAGGCTCTTAAACGCAACTTTCTCTAACCCAGATCCATGTGAGAGGAGCCATCTTCCCTTCTCCCTGCCCCCTTCAGTTTCAGCTCTCACAGGGTGTGAATCACTTTTCTGCCTTATGTTTCAGAGGCTTTTGCTCGTGTGCTATCTAGTCTAGACTATACGCTCCTTCGAGCAAAGGTCACATTTGGTAAATGTGAAAAGCAGCCTCTCAGGAACATCTTTAACCTGCCTAGAGATTTGGTTTCGGGGCTTTCTAAAAGCAGAAAAATAAGGCATGACCCTAGGAAGGTCCAAGAGTATGCTTTCTGCATTTGAAAAGTATTCCTCGATAATCCGCCAAACTCCACAAATCAAGTGCTGAGGACAGTGGGTGGAGGAGCCATCAGCAGCAAGTGTGCAAGGTCATCTTTGTGCCTAAGGAGAAACGTGGCTGGGCATATTCCTTTAGCACAGCTTGAAAAAAAATTAATGAACTTTACTTTTGATAGAAGATTTAGGATTACAGAAAAATTGACTAAGAAGTCCAGAGCATTCCCATATGTTCCTGTCTTTCCTCTAATGGCCTCCCTTTTCGTTAACATGCCATAGCAGTGCAGTACATTTGTTAAAATTGATGAATCCATAGTGATACGTTATTAACCAAACAAGGCTTGTGTTAGGAGACATTCTTTTTGGTTTTGTTTTGCATGTGCATGCGTGTTCACATGTGTGAATACGTGCACACATGCATGTGTGTATGTGAAGGCCTGATTTTGGTGGTAACTGCTTTCCACTCTTATTCGTTGAGACCAATTCTCTTGTTAAATCTAGAGCTCCCCAACTTGTGAGCCCGGGGATTTCTGTCTCTGCCTCTTCAGCGCTGGGATTACAGGCACACACTACCACACTCAGAATTTTACATGGTTTCTGGGGATCTGAACTCAGGCCCTCATGCTTGTGCAGAAATCATTTTTCCCACTGAGCCATCTCCGCGGTTGTGGTGATTTGATCCAGCTGTGTCCCTCCCCCCCAAATTTGTGTTCTGAATGCATGACCCCCAGATGATGGTAATTTGGGTATTGAAACCTTGTTGGGTGGGTTTATGGGTGTTATAACCAGCTTCCCCTTGCCAGTGTTTGGCACACTCTCCTGTTGCTGTTGTACACCTGGTGTTGGTCAGAAGGTGATGTCCAGCCTCTGCTCATGTCACCGTTTTCCCTGCCATCATGGAGCTTCCTCTCAAGTCTGTAAGCCACATAACAAATAATGTTGAACAATAAACTCTCTCCATCCATAAGCTGCTTTGGGACGGGTTCTTTCTGCCAGCAATGAGAAGCTGACTACAACAGCCATCCTGGGACTCACTCTTTGTTTTGCTCATTTCGATGGGTTTTGTCCATCACAGCATCATCCAGAAGAGCGAAGCTTTTAGCTGTAATATCCCCCCATGCTACACCTGTATGTGTCTCGCTAAATCCCTCAAATCTTTTTTTTTTTCCTGTCTCTATACCTTTACCTTTTCCAGAATGCCATATGGGCAGGGCCATACAGTACACACCCTTCTCAGATGGGCTTCTTAGTAAAATATGCGTTGAGATTCCTTCAATCTTATTGTTGTCTGATGGCTCATTTCTCTTTTTTTATTTTTAATTTTTATTTATTTGCAATCAGAGGAGATAGAGAGAAGAAAGACAGACAGAGAGAATAGACACACCAGCACCTCCAGCTGCTGCAAACACACTTCAGATACATTCATCACTTTGTGCCTCTGGCTTTACATGGGTACCGGGGAATCAGACCCAGGTCATAGGCATTGCAAACAAATGCCTCAATTGCTGAGTTATTTTTCCATTCCTGGGTCATTTCTTTTCATTGCAATTAATATTGCATTGCATAAGTGTACTGCAGTTAGATGTTCACTGATTGAATGATTGTTTCCAGGTTCTGGCAATTATGAATGAAGCTGCTATGAACATCTAAATGCAAGTTTTAATCTGGACATAGTTTTAAACTCATTTGGGTGAATGCATGATCATATGCTGAGATTATTGCACTTTGCAAGAAACTACCAACCTGTCTCCCACGGTGGCTGTACCATTTTCCAGTCCCACCAGCAATGAATGAGAATTCCTGTTGCTCTATATCCTTGCCAGCATCTGGTGGTGTCAATGTTTCAGATTTAAAAAAAATTATTTATTTATTTATTTATTTATTTATTTATTTATTTATTTATTTATTTATTTAAGAGAGTGAGAGAAAGAGGCAGATAGAGAGAGAAAGAATGGGCACTCCAGAGCCTCCAGCCACTGCAAACAAACTTCAGATGCATGCGCCACCTTGTGTATCTGGTTGTACGTTGGTACTGGGGAACTGAACCTAGGTCCTTAGGCTTTGCAGGAAAGTGCCTTAACTGAGTCATCTCTCCAGCCTGATTTCTTTAAACTATTTTAATAATGGGTAGTAGGATCTCATTGTTTTGATTGACATTTCCCTGATGTATTTATTATTTTTTTTTGAGGCAGGGTCTCACATTAGTCCAGGCTGACCTGGAATCTACTCTGTAGCCTAGGCTGACCTCACACTCAGAGAGATCCTTCTATCTCAGCCTCCCAAGAGCTGGGTTTAAAGGTGTGAGCCACCACACCAAGCTTTATGTTTCCCTGGTGATAAATAATGTTGGACATCTTTAGATGTTACTAACATCCGTATGTCTGCTCATATTTTCCCCACATTTTGTCTTTCTGTTTGTTTACAGATAGACACAATTTCATTGTCAGCGCTGCATTTTCAAGTATTTTTGCAAGGTCATATCTTGTCTGTTTATCACATGTATCTTTTTAACCCTTGAGAAAATAAGGACCATAGCAGACCGACAAGTTTAGGCTGTCTGTTTAGCAGCCCACATCTATGAGCTTGGTGCTTGGCTATATGTACCCTGAGCAGAACCCAATTCGCTATCATCAAAAGAAAAACTGATTTTCAACTCAAATTAAAACCTGACATTGCCACTCCCGAAGTGTGTCAGAAAGTGTGTGATCACTGTTGAGCATGTGGAGTCTTTTAATGTGTTTATTCATTATTGCTATGTCTTTTTTAACCTTTGTGCATTTAATAAAAAATATTAGAGTTCCTAAGGGTGCTTGGAGCTGGGCCTGGCTCTTAGTTTAAAGACTGAACAGTCACATGACCTCTTCCATGTGTCATGGGTTCTTGGGGATAGCTAATGAGCCAGCGACCTTTCCTCTCAACCCAAGGAATGAGATCAGAACACCTCAGCCCAGCCCTCCGCAGACCTAGGGAATTATTCCTGCATTCCAGGGTTTTTACTTCATCTTCACCTTGCCCCTCACAGGTACCTGGTTCCAACTCAGCCCTCATGCTATTGATCCTCTGATCCTAGGAACACCTGAGATCAGGACACTCCCAGACATCCGAGCCAAGGGATTATGTTGTCCATAGCAGTGCAGCCTGTCTGGTGGAATCCCCAGAAAGTAAGCTCCATCCTTGATCCCAACACTCTAGCTGGAAGAAGAGGAGGTTAGAACAGGCAGTCTGTGGTCTCAACATAGTTAGTATTTTAGGAGCCTTGAACTCTAGCTTTAACCTCTCTCCTCCACGTGTCGGTTTCCTCGTCCAAAATGAAAGGCTGGCAGGGATAAATTCGAGTTTTTATATTCCAAAGTGTGGCCCCGGGACTAATAGTAGCAGTGGCATCATCCAGGAGCTTGTTAGAAATTCAGATGATCACACTGGAGAGATGGCTTAGAGGTTAAGGCCGCTTGCCTACAAAGCCTAATGACCAAGTTTGATTTCCCAGTACCCACGTCAAGTCAGATGCACAAGGTGGTGCATGCATCTTAAGTGTGTTTGCAGTGGCTAGAGGCCCTGACATGCGCATTCCATTCTCTCTCTCTCTCTCTCTCTCTCTCTCTCTCTCTCTCTCTCTCTCTCTTTCTCTCTCTGCTTGCAAATAAATTTTAGAAAAAGGAAAAAAAATCAGCTGGACATGGTGGCATAGCCTTTAATCCCAGCACTCAGGAAGCAGAGGTAGGAGGATCACTGAGTTCGAGGCCATCCTGAGACTACATAGTGAATTTCAGGTCAGCCTGGGCAAGAGAGAGACCCTACCAAAAACAAAACAAAACAAAAACAAAACACAAACAACAACAACAAAAAGGCTGATTCTCAGCTCTCATCTCCTACCAAGTGAATCCGGAATCTGTATCTTGACAAGTTCCCCAGGTGTGTATGACATTACAATTTGAAAAGTGCATGATCTTTAAATTCCCTTTCAGTTCCCCATTTTGTCAGTCTATGACATTCATGATGACTCTGTCAGGAGGAGTTTATTTAGAGTTCTCTGGGAGGACGCTGGCTGACTGGCCCTGAACAAACCTCAGGGTGTTCCAGGAACTGAGCTCTGGGGACAGACATCCAGGCCCAGGTGTGGCAGGCAGCCACTGGCTACGGGTCAGTGTGACCCTCCTGGAGAGTTGTGCTGCCTCCTGCCAGAGAAACATCTTGAGTCGTCACGACGAGCATGACCCTGAGGTGGAAACTGGGGGTGGTGAGTGTGGCTGTCACTGCAAGATTCACTTGGAGACCTGGCTTCTCATCACGTAACCAGGCTTTAGGCTGCTGGGCAGCTAGAGTAAAGGAAAAGGGAGATTTATGGTGCTCCCTAAAGTTGAGGACACAGGAAGAAGGATGACTGCTAAAATCTGTTCCTCTGAATACAAATTCAGGTGTCAAACGTCTATGTTTGGGGGTGGGGCTGATCAGCTGGGCTCAGATACTTCCTTCTGGGCAATCTACATAAGCCTCCTTCCCTTTTTTAAAAATTATTTTTATTTTTTGCAAGGAGAGAAAGGGAGAGAGAGAGAGAGAGAGAGAGAGAGAGAGAGAGAGAGAGAGAGAGAGAGAGAGAGAGAGGGGAGATGGGTGTGCCAGGACCTCTTGCCACTGCAAAGGAACTCCAGATGAATGTGCTATTTTGTGCATCTGGCTTTGTGTGAGTACTGGGGAATCAAACCTAGGCCATCAGGCTTTGTAAGCAAGGGGCTTCACTGCTGAGCCATCTCTCCTGCCCTCCTTCCTTTTTGGCATCTCGATGCCCACATCTACAAGCTGAGACCGGATTCATTCATTCATGTATTTGAGCCCCAGGACATGCCTGTCATGAGACTAGGTGTGGGAACAAGTGATATTTATGGAGCTGATAGTTTGGATGTTTTTTTTTTTCTAAAAATCTTTCCAATTCAAACATTCTATTTAAGGATTAGGTTTTGGACCCTGACTTGAGTTATAAGTATGAACTTTGTAACTTACCAGGTGGGTGTATGCAACTCAAATCTCCGTTTTCTCATCTAAAAATTGAAGACAACAGCTCCTTTGACATAAGGACTTCCTTACAGGAAGTACTCAAAACCGTCACTTACTGGACATCTGTCTTGTGCCTATGTGAGATGCATCCTTGAGTCTGGGAGCCACGAGCCACACATGGGCACTGGGCACTGAGATGCAGCTACCCCAAATGCAATGTGCTGTATGCATGAAACACATGCTAGATACTGAGGCCCAGGGTGGACAAAAGGATGCAAGATCTCTCATTAACAATTTTTATATTGGCCAGGTGTGGTGGCGCACGCCTTTAACCCCACCCAGCACTCAGGAGGCAGAGGTAGGAGGATGGCCGTGAGTTCAAGGTCACCCTGAGACTACATAGTGAATTCCAGGTCAGCCTGGACTAGAGTGAGACCTTACCTAGAAAAAAACAAAAAAAAATTATGTTGATTACATGTTGAAATAATAATATTCTGGATATCCTGGTGAAGTAGAATAAGATTAACTTCATCTATTTCCTTTGTGGTGTATGATATGTGTGTGAGCACACACACACCATGGCAGGGATGTGGAGGTCAGAGGCACTGGGTGTTGGTGCTCACATTTCACCTTGTGAGGTGCTCTCACTCACCTTGCTCACTGCTGGGTTTACCAGGCAAACTGACTCCTGAGCTTCTGGGATTTTCCTGTGTCTGCCTCCCATCTTACCCCAGGCACACCAGGATTACAGATACTAGTGCTTCAGTGCCCAGCTTTACGTAGGATCTAGGGATTCAAACTCAGGTACTCAGGCTTGTGTGGCCAGCACTTGATCTTCGGAGCCATCTCCCCAGCCCTCATCTGCTTCTTTTCCTTTTGTTAATGTGCTGCTAGAAAGTTCTAAATTGCCTGTGAGGCTCAGGCTCTGTTTCTATTTGACACAGAGGAATCGAGACCAGAGCATCCTTCCGCTGGGCTCTGGTAGTGCAGGATATGCTGGGAAGAAAACAGGCACTTGAACTCATACCTAAGAGAACCTCCTGGAGTGCAGGACTAAGAAGGAGAAAAGACCGCAATGTGGTGGCTACAGTTAGTAATGACATATTAGACATGTACAATTGCTATGAAGGTAGATTTTTAAGTGCTCTCAGCATGAAAGTAGGTGAGGTGGTACATATATAATTTAGCCATTTCACAGTGTATGTATGTTTCAAAATATCATGCTGCACACCATAAATATATATGAT
Source organism: Zapus hudsonius (assembly GCA_004024765.1). NCBI lineage: Eukaryota > Metazoa > Chordata > Mammalia > Rodentia > Dipodidae > Zapus > Zapus hudsonius. The sequence continues at coordinate 27,549 of PVHP010004789.1, read as the reverse complement.
TTCTGTCAATTAACAAAATAGAAAGGGAGAGGGAAATTGGAGAGGTTGGAGTTCCATGGAAATCTTTGAAGTAGAGGTCATGGATAGGCAGAGGACACAGCCAATGGGATGTACCAGACTGTGAGCTCCTTAATGGATGGACTCAGATTCTCCCATCATGCCTTGCATATGGCAGGTACCAGGTTCTTTGCAGTGGTTGGAGATGGGAGCCAGAAGGGAAACACAGAAACAACTCAAAGGAAGGATAAACACAAGGTACTTATTTTGGAAGTGGATAGTTTTACTCATTGTGGGGAGAGAAGGCTTGGGGACCTGAGAACCAATAGGAGAGAGGTTGGCTAGATGAGGTGGTAACTAATCACCAATGTCATAAGATGGTAAGGTCATCTCTGATCTTTTCTGGTCACCGATGGCTCATGCTCCCAAGTGCAGATCTCCTGATACACAGTGTGACTGTAACAAGCCTGGCCGTTTACTCTGGCTGTTCTTGGCAGGTCCAAACATGCTTGCCTATATCTCTCATGGTCGTATAGGCAAAGAGAGGGATGGGAAAAGTAGAAGAAGGGAACGAGGTACTGGGAAAACTGAAAGTGGGGAGCCCCAAGCTGTGTCCTGGAGGAGCCTGGGCTAGCTGAGCGAGAAAGGGGAGACAAGGGGGCAATGCGCTCTGCCTCCATGAATCCACATAGACAGGAAGTGAGGAACACCTGGAAACCAGCCTGGTTCAGCCCAAGCACCCTACTTCCACGCCTAATCCCACCACTCAGGCTCTGTTCTGGATGACTTGACACCTTCCCCTCTCTTCTTACACCTCCAACACTTTTGTTCACACTTTTAACTGGTGACCTCCTTCTTTTATTCTCTGGGGAAATCAAGGCACTCACAGGCAAACATCCATCACGGGTTGCCTCCTATCTGTCACTGACTCTGCCTCTCCTCCATTCTGTGGACCAATTGTCTGCATCCTCTCCAAGGATCCCACCCTCCCTTCCCCTAATCACAGACACAGCTCTCTCAGTTGTCTCTCTGCTCTTCGATTATCAGGCTGATCCTAAGTGCTTCAAACACGGTGTCTTGTTCCTCCCACCCTGAGTCATCCCTTAAAGTTGCCGGCCTCTCCAACATCCCTTCCCTGCTCCTTCACCGTACAGTCACTGGAAGGGGTGTGACCTCTCTCTTTTCTTTTTAATTTATTCATTTATTTGCAAGCAGAGACAGAAAAGAGAGAGAAGGGGTATACCAGGGCCATGTTGCCACTGCAAATGAACTCTATATGCATCTGGCTTTACGTGGGTAATGGGGAATTGAACCTTGGTCATTATGCTTTGCAGGAAAGCACCTTAACCCCCTAGCTGTCTTTCCAGCCCTCTCTTTTTTCTTGGAATCTACTACTTCTTTCAAGCTTTTGCCCCACTTCCTCAAAACCAGTCTTCTTGTTGTCGTCAGTGGCCTATTAAATCTATAGGCCATTTATTTATTGATTGTTTAAAAATATTTTTATTTACTTATTTGCAGGGAGAGACAGAGAGAGAGAGAGAGAATGGGCTCACCAGGGCCCCTAGCCATTATAAACCAACTCCAGATGCATGCACCACTTTGTGCATCTGGCTTTATGTGGGTACTGGAGAACCGAATCAGGGTCGTTAGGCTTTGCAGGCAAGTGCCTTAACCACTGAACCATCTATCCAGCCCTGCAGGCCATTTATTAACCCTTGATTTACTTGGCCCAATAGCAACTTTTGACCCACTGAATTCCTACACTCCTGGCTCCCTCTTCCCCTTTAGCACAATCACTTTACTGGAATGTAGGAATCCACCCTCTCTTGAATTTTGCTCAGTCCTCACTTCTCTCCAGCTTTTAAATGATCATTTTTCTTCATTACTCCCTCAGAACTGTCTCCTAGTCTCAAAACATATCAGTTCTATCCAACAGAACTTCCTAGGATGATGGACGTGTTCTACATCTGCGGCAGGTGTAACCGTGAGACTGTATTTTATGTTTTATTTCATTTTGGATTTCAAGAGGCATATGTGGCCAAGTTACTCTATTGAACAAGATCTACTTGCTGATGACTCTCACTATATATTTTTGTCCTTTACTCCAGACCATGACCTGCTGGACATCTCTTCTTACTGTCTGATCTTCCTGAAAAACCTTTCTCACAGGTATCAGTTCTATCTTCAAGGTAAATCCCAGATACTATCACTTGTCACCAATTCTCTTAGTCTGGCCCGAGTTCTATCATCTCTCCGATGGATACTTGCAATAGAGTTCCTAACCTGTCCTTCTAACTCCACAGGGGGAATGTCCCCTGTGCTCATCCTCCACTAAACCAGTCAAGTAACTCCTGCCAGCACCTCCCAATGCCTTCCACCCTGGCCAGTGTGCAGTGTCTCTTGTGTTCTGCCATCACCTCTCCAACATCTCCTCCTTGTGTTTACCCTACCTGTTGCGGTCAGCTTTCTAATTGCTGCGCAGAAAGAACCCAAACAAAAGCGGCTTGTGGAGGAATGGGTTTATTTGGCTTACGGACTTGAGGGGAGACCCCATCCTGGCAGGGAAAACGATGGCATGAGCAGAGGGCTGGACATCACCTCCACCACAGCACTGCAAACAATGGCAGGAAGGTGTGCCAAACACTGGCAAGGGGAAGCTGGCTTATAACCCCATAAACCCACCCCCAACAACACAGCTTCATCGAGGTTGTAAAACTCAAACTGCCATCAGCTGAGGATGAATTATTCAGAACACATTCATTTGTTTGTGGGGGACACCTGGATCAAACCATGACACTACCTCAGAGTCACAGACATATAAGCAAAGAATAGCGAAGTAAGAGAGGGATGGTCACGGTAGGAGACTGGAAGGAGATAACCCCCTCTCTAGTTACACGGGCTCCATTCTTCAACCTTGCTGAGTACACACCCTCCTCTGGGCCCCTTTCTGAACCTGGAATGTTCCTCCTTCCGTGTTCATCTATGGCTTGTGTCATCTCACCTCATTTATAGCTTTGGTCAACCGTCACCTTATTAACAAGGGTTTCCCTGACTGACATAAGTAAAATATAGCTGTCCTGCCCACCCTTCCATTTTTATTTTTCTTCAAGGAAGGCCTCACTATATAGGATATATATGGTAACTGTTTGCTTATTAAGTATCCCTTCCCACTAAAGTGTAAACCCCTTGAGGGTAGGAACTTCAACTCCAGATCTCTACTTACCACATCACCCCAGAATAATAGATGCTTAGGAAATAAACATTGATTGAATGAAGTATGGGCAAAGGAGAATATAGGAGAGTGGAGAGCCTAGAAGTATAGATGGCTTATGTAGAGATCAGGGGATACAACCTAAGGGTCTGGATGTGGAGGATGAGTTGGGTCACCCAATCACCCAGGCCCTCCATCCAGGGGCTTCTCCCAGGACTGCTAATATGTCTCCATCTTTGTGGAGCAGGAAGAGGACTGTCCTGCTTTCAGGTGGAGAAACTGCTCCTCACTCTTCAGGTAGACCATGTGGTTCCCAAATAACCCATTCACTGGAAAGCAGTCCCTGAAGTCTGACAGCATGCTCCTGAGCCCCTACTTCTGCCCTCAGCCTGAGGGTGCAGCTGGCTAGGGCCAGGAAGAAATATGTCTTCAGGGTTCCCTCCTTCTGATCTGGCTACCTGCCAGAGGGGAGTGGTGCATGGTTTGTTTCTATTGTCGACTTGACTAGGTTTAGAATCAGCTAGGAAATACACTTCTGGGCATGTAGTTGAGGGTTTTTACAAAGTTTAATTAAGGAGGAAAAATACCTGGGGTCTCGGGCTAATAGAAAGAGAGAGAGAGAGAAAGAGAGAGAGAGAGAAAGAGAGAGAGAGAGAGAGAGAGAAAGAAAGAAAGAAAGAAATGAAGGAAGCCAGCTGAACACCAACATTCTCATCCCTCTGCTTCCTCACTGAAGACGCTGGGACCAGCTGCCTCTTGCTCCTTCTGCCCCAGCCAGAGCCGCTCCTGCAAGCATGCCTCAAACTGTGAGCCAAAGAAACCCTTCCTTATGTTTCTGTGTGGTGTGAATATGAAATGTCCCCCATAGCCTCACGTGGTTTGAATGCTTGGTCCCCAGCTGGTGGCAATTTGGGAGAATTGTGGAGCCCTTAGGAAGTGGAGCTTTGCTGGAGGAGGTGTCACTGTGGTCAGACCTTGATGTTAGTCCAGGCCACTCAGTGTTCAGAGCTAGCTCACTCAGACTGCTTCCTTCCTGGCGCCGTGACAAGGTGTGACAATTGGCTGCCTGCTCTGCCACACTTTCCCAGCAGTGGTGAAGCTGTAAACTGAACCCTTGGCTCCTGTAAACCCAAACGAACCCTTTCTTCCCATAAGCTGCTTCTTCTGGTCTGGTGTTTTGCCCCAGCAACAAGAAGTTAACTACAATGGTTGTTTTTGTCAGAACATTTTGTGATGGCAACAACAAAAGTAACTAATACATGGGCTGGAGAGATGGCTCAGCGGTTAGGGTACTTGCCTCTGGTGCCTAAGGCCCTGGGTTCAATTCCCCAGGACCCACATGTGTCAGACCCACAAAGTGGTGGCCCTGGTACTCTCTCTCTCTCTCTCTCTCTCTCTCTCTCTCTCTCTCTGTATTTCTCTGCTTGAAAATTAATAAATAAAATATTTTTTAAAAAGTAACTAATACAGAAAACTGGCGTAAGCAGAGGGGCTGTTGCTGTGATAAACCTGATCACGTGGTTCTTAGGCCTTTGGAACTGGTTTACAAGAGAGCTGTGTAAGAACTGGGAGCTATGGGCTAGAAAAGCTTTAAAATGCTGTAAACAAAGGTTAACGGGTCATTCTGGTGGGAGTTCAGAAGATCAGAATACAAAGAGAAATGTCAACCATGAGGGCCCCAACTTGGTGGCACATGCCTTTCAACCCAGCATTAAGGAGGTTGAGGTAGGAGGATTGCTGTGAGTTTGAGGACAGCCCGAGACTACATAGTAAATTCAGTCTGGGCTAGAGTGAGCCCCTATCACAAAACAGAACAAAACAACAAAACAAGTGGGCAATAGAGAAGGTAGGAAAAGCTCAAGGTAAGCATTGGTCATAAAAAACCCAAAAAGCTACAACCTAAGCTAATACAACTACAATGACAGAACATTGTTTAGTTGTGGGCTTCTGAGTCTTTCCTCAGTTTTTCTCCTTCGCTAGGAAATGATGGGGCTAAACGTAATGATCTCAGACCTATTTCTGTGTTGATGTCCTGTGGTTCTGTTGTAAGAGAGGCTGGGCAGAGCATCCACTCTACGTGTCTGCCTTTGTCCATCTTCTTCCCCAGCAAAATGACACACGAGCCACACCCAAGCTGTATCTTCCAAGTTCTTTGGTTTGAAAGATATGGTGGAGTCTGGCATGAGCAAAATCTGCTCATCTAGCGCATTCAACCTAAGACTTGTCAAGGCCCTGGAGATAAGCCAGGGAAATATGACAAAGATTTTTGTTCTCAAGGCCTTTTCAGGGACAGCTGTACCAAAGTCAGGGGCAGTGGGCTCTAGAGGGTGGGACACAGTTCCATGGGGCTTAGAGAAGCTTCTGGAGGAAACTTTGATGACCTTGAAGGAAGACTAGAAATTTGAATTTGCACGACAAATCCACGCACATAATCATAACCATTCAAATGGGTCTAGAGTTTATAAAATGTCAGAAGGTAAAATTTTCATGTTAGTTTCCCACTTCTGGTGAAAAGTTAACCATCTCAGTGACTTAAATTTTACTTGAAGTCCAGTCTTACTGGATCAGTTTGAGTCTGGACCTCCTGCCCCTCCGGGAATAGGATGTGGTTGATGACATCCACACTCCTCTCTGCCTCTCCTAGAGAGCAAGACGGAAGCGTGTACCTGTCAAATCGGGATCCACAACAAAGGTGCCAATGCCAGCGTTTCCATTTGCTAATCACATGACTTTGCAGACCTCAGTTTGCTTAGCTGGGAAATGGATATAACAATTGAAACGCAGGATCTCTTGTTCACTGCTTTGCATGTGAGACTAGCTTGGCCTATAAGCTACTGGGGATTCTCCTGTGTGTGCCTCCCATCTTACTGTACGGGTGCTGGGATTACAGATGAGTGCTACCACATCAGGCCTCACATGGGTTCTGGGGATTTGAACTCAGATCATCACATTTGTGTAACAAATGCTTTATCCACTGAGTTCTTTTCCCAGCCCTATATTATTCACTGAAAAACACAGGTAGTGAGACCAGAACACGACAGAAAGGAACATAGTACAATTTAATTAAACTCATGGGAATATTGGATAGAGAAAGTTCAGTTGCATAGGCTTTATTTTTTTTTCCATTATGGTGTTCAAAATTATACCACCTTTTAATTTGCTTCATAGTGGTCCTACCACTTCTCACACGTTTTTTTCTTTTCTTTTATTTTAATATTTTATTTATTCATTTTCAAACAGAGAGATACAGAGAGAGAGAGAGAGAGAGAGCACACCAGGGCCACAACCTTGTGGGTCTGGCTTATGTAGGTCCTGGAGAATCGAACCCGGGGCCTTAGGCACTGGAAACAAGTGCCCTATCCGCTGAGCCATCTCTCCAGCCCTCACACGGTTTTTTCTTGATCCCTCTGAGATTTCTTGTTGTATTTTTATTCTTATGAAAAATAGAAACATATATATATTTTAAATTATAGTAAGATCATCAAGATACCTAATTTTTCTATTAAATGGTCAGATTCAGATACATTACTTTGAAGATATTGCTGTTCAACTCTCACCCTGGCCGGGTTCCGTGTTTTTAAAATTCTCTTGTCTTTGTTTTCTTTTTCTTTCTTTCTTTCTTTCTTTCTTTCTTTCTTTCTTTCTTTCTTTCTTTCTTTCTTTCTTTCTTTCATTTATTTATTCTCTTGTTTTTTTGTTGAACCCTTCTTATTTTTGCTGGAGCACACCCTCAAGTAAAAATTTTCAGCAAATTATGTGAAAAGAAAATTGTCTTAGTCTTTGCTTATCTATTATTTATATTATTCTTTCTCCAATTTTTTCCTTCTCCTGCAAAACTCCATGGCTTGCCCTGTTCTCTGATCACAACGATCTTAATGTGTTAGCTGGTGAACTAATTATCGAATCCAATGAACACTTAATCCCACTCATTTCTATAGAATTCTGACATTGTTGATAACACGACTCACTCTTTCCTCGATTCTTGAGACACTGCATTCTTTGTTACTTTCCTCTCTTTCCTTTGGTTTTCTCTGGGCTTTGGCCTTCTCTTCAGAACCCTAGGCTAATATTCTTTGATGCCTCACCTCTGCATGCTACCTCACTACATGAGCTTTCTCAAAGAGGTCATCCAGCCCTAGGGCTGCAGCCCCCACCCATGCGTTGAAACAAAGTTCTAACTAAATGTCACATAGTCTGTTGAGATCTTAGCTATTTTATGTCCATTTAAAGCCCATTTCTACACCTACGGTTTCACCCTTCCTTCCTTCCTTCCTTTCTTCCTTCCTTCCTTCCTTCCTTCCTTCCTTCCTTCCTTCCTTCCTTCCTTTAATTTTTTTTTTTTGGTTGATAATGTCACCATCCACCCAAACCTCTCTGTTTAAGAATGGCAGCGTTGCTCTCAACCTTCTCAAGGCTACATCAGATATGCCTCTGGAATCTCATCACCTCCATTCCCACCGCTCCTTTAATTCAGGTCCTTGTTATTTCCCACCAGGGTATCAAAATAGCTTCCTAACTGAGCCCAGTGCCCCCAGCTGCCCCTCGCCATCTGTCCTTCCTTCAGCCAGTTACCATTCCCTTGAAAACTGTGACTTATTATATATTTAAGGTTCCAGCTGGCTCCCTATTGCTCACAGAATCATGCTTAAACTCTACTTTTATACATAACCCTGCAGTTTCCCTCTCTCCATTTATAGTTCCAACGTGTTTGCACTCACTCTCTCTCGCACACACAAACACACACACTCACTTTCAACCCTACATATTCTATACAAAATTTGAGCCACAAAAATTGCCGAGCGTTCTCCCCTGACAACCTCACTGCACTACGCTCTTCGTGTCTCTGTGCGTTCATAGTCATTGTTTCCTTCTGGAATTCTTCAGGTCACGACATAGAAGATCTTCATCTTCTAGACCTGTGTGTGCTGTGAACATCTGGGGGTCCAGGCCCACTTTCACTTCCTTGGAATTCTCACCATCGGCACAGGATTCACCCCTGGAGGATTCATTCACTCAATGGATGCCGAGGGACTGGGGGGAGGATAGAAACCCAGGGACTGATTTTATTCAGGGGATGAGAGGTGCCCTGGTGAGGCTAAGGAGCACTCACCATGGTTACAAAAGGCCCAGCAGAGAGCGTTTTGGGAAGATGGTTGAAAGTTCCCGGGAAGGCTGTAGGAGACCAGTTGTCTGTCTGAAGACCTGGATGTCTCTGGCCACTTTTAAAGCAAACATTCCCACACAAGGAGGGAGTCAAGAGACTGGAAAGGCTTGGGTGGCAGGGGTTAGGGTGGGGGCGAGGGAGCAGTTCCTTCTGGTCTGGCTTCTAGCATTTGATGCCTTCCTTGGCTGCTATGATGTGGCATTTTAAAATGCTCCCAAATTCCTTCAAGGGACCCTGTTCTCTCCTGCCCTGTAAATGTCGTTTCCAGGACTCTGGCTCTACCTCCTGTCTTTGCTTAATCTTTGCGTACTCTCTCCCATTCACAATGATCTCAACGATGCCTCCTTCCTAACAACCCCATGGCTTCATCTCTGACAAGGTTCCTCTTGAGCCTCAGAGCCCACTGGACTTGTAGATGCCACAAAGGTGTAAGATCAACCCAACAGTTCAGAAACCAGAACCCTTCCATCACCAAGGCTCCTAAAACTTTTTCCCACACTCCATAGAGTCCTTAACCCTCTCATCTTATCTAATCCAGGTCTCTCCCCTTAATAATCCGGAAATTCACCCCTCTTTTTCCAATCTCCCTGCCACTGCTTAACTGAAATTTCAGCCCTGGAGTTTCTCCGATGTATTATAATAAATCTCTTCACATCGACTTTCAGTCCTCTCTTCTATCATTCTTCACACTGCTTCCAAAAAAAGTCTCTTGTAGTCCTTTCTAAAAAATGAGGAGTCATTTCCTACAATAATATATAAATTACAAATGTACAACCTGGTGGGTATGTACAGAGCTATACCAGCCCAACAAGATTGAAGACATTTTCATCCGACCTAAATATGGTGAGTTCCTGAGTCACTCTGTAGTCGGGGCCCATCGAGGCCATCACCCTTCCAATTTCTATTATCATACATTAATTTTGTCTGCTTTTGAGCTGCATACAAATAGGATCAGAGAGAATGGACTATTTTGTGTATGGATTCTTTAGCTCTTCATCTATCAATTTTATCACTAATCTCTCCTTTTCTATTGCTGTATAATTATATATGCACTATTCAGTCTCACGATTTTTTCCATTTACTTTCCATTTACTTATGAAAAATTCACTTATTGTTCAGTGTGTGATTTTATAAAAAAGTGATTATAAACATATTCATGTAAGTCTTTTTTTTTAGATATACAGTTTGAACACTTTTGGATAAATACCCAAGGAGAATTATCAGTTTATTGTGTAAATTGGTGTTTAACCTTGCTATTTCTCCATGAGCTCTGCTTGTCTCTAGCCAGACCAGCATCACTAATTAAGGACTAGCTGTGGACCTGAGGCTCAGGATAAAGGTCCAAGACAGATACATAGGCTCGTTAAGAAGGAGGCACTGTTGAGATCATTATGAATGGGAGGGAGTATATGGAGTAAGCTAAATAGCTTTCCAAAAAGGTTATGTCACCTTCAGCCATGTGTGAGAGCTCTAGATACCTAATGAAATCTTATACAAATGCAAACCCAAGGCTGAGAAGATGGCTCAGTGGTGAAGGCGCTTGCCTACAAATGCAAACCTAAGGCTGGGAAGATGGCTCAGCAGTTAAAGGTGTGTGCTTGTAAAACCCACCAGCCTGGGTTCAATTCCCCAGCACCCTTGAAACATTTATGCAATCTGAAGTCCGTTGCCATTGCTGCAGCAACAAGAGACCCTGTTGCACCCCCCCACACACACACACGGACACACACACACATGCACAAATAAATAAAAATGTAAAAAAGTTAAAATGTAAATCTAATTATACTACAGCCCTACCTTAAACTCATCTCTATGGCTCTTTCCACTTATGCTTCATTTCCACAGGAAAAGGCTCCACCCTTCACCATCTAGTTCTAAGTGGTCAGCTTCATCTTTGCTATTTCTCTACAAACCCTACCTTTCTCCAGTCATATCAACCTCACCAATGAAGGTTCTTTTCTCTTCCTCCCCTCCCTCTTCTTCTTTTCTCTCCCCTCTCTCTCCCTCTTTTTCTTCTTTTTCTCTTCCCCTTCTCTGCCTCTTCCTCCTCCTCTTTCTTTTTCTTCCTTTTCTCCCTCCCTCCCTCCCTAGTCTTCCTGTGTAGTCCAGGCTAGCCTGGCCTAGAACTCACAATTCTCCTGCCTCAACCTCCAGAGTGCTGGAAACATGACGCTTGCTTCTTTTCACATCTCTCTATAAGGCTTTCTTTCTCCCAAAATGCCGTTTTCTGCTTCTGAATAGCTGATGCCTACTCACCTTTTTGGAGGTGTTTGCTGATCACTTCACACCTTCACCCCCATTCCTATGAGTTCATTGCTGTTATTCTGTGCGTCCATGACATTCAGGGAGTCTACCATAATACTATCTCCAAGCATTATAATATGGTATTTTCCTTTCTCTACCTGACCAGCTCTTAGAAGACACCCTGGTCCCCTCTCTCCTTCTACCACAGTTTGATGGCAGACCACCATCAGATAAGTGTAGAAAGTGAAACAGAGGACCAGGGAAAATTACTGTGTCCTTTTAATGGGAAGAGAAGAAACCCATACTGCATGCCTCACTGGCTTATTCAGATGAGGTCAATGGCACTGCAGAACAGTGACCCAGAGACCTGCCTTTCTGCGCTCTTCTGAACTCAACACAGAAATGCCAAGATGGTGATAACCCAGTGTAAACAGACTAATTACGGGAGGCAGTCTTCAAAAGAGAAAAATATAAATATATCATTTAGGGTTGAGTAGTCCAGGATCACTTATTCTTAGAACTATGGCAGGTTTGGTTTGGTTTTGTGTGTGGTATGGTGTGATGTGTATGGTATGTGTATGTGTATGTGTGAATGCGGCACCCCATGCTCACCTGAGGTGGCTGGAGGAGAATTTTGGGTGTCCCCCTCCATTGCTCTTCTCCCCATTCTTACTTGAGCTGGAGTCTCTTATTGACCCCAGAGCATGCTGTCTTTTTACGAACCACAGAGATTTTCTAGGCTTACTCTGCTCCCCATGGGACTGAGGTTAATGGTATGCATGACCACACACTGCTGTTTATGTGAGTCTTGGGGGTCACACTTGGAGCAGTCTCTCAGGTCTCCTCAGGCCCTCATGCTTGTGCAGGAAATGCTCTTAACTACTGAACCAGAGAAGTTCTGAGTCTCCTCAGTAGTTACCATGATCTACATAGAGAGGCTTCTCTAACTAAGTGAGAACAGCACTAATCTACGGTCATAGATGCACATATCTGAAGAGCAATTGGATGGGTATGTACACAGCATAGCCATAAAGCAATGGTAACTTTCCTCTTAGGGCCTATGAACTTCCAAGGTATCAGGAATTCCCGCCCAAGGAAAAGGCCTCATTTCCAGTTAGAGAGCAGGGGGTTACCCCCATAACAGTCATGTCGCTATTGCATTAAGGAAGTGGGGTGGAAGAAATATAAGAGTCAGAGGATTAAGAGGGATGCTGTGGAATGTCATCCAGGCACAACCTTGGCATTGTATTCATGACCTCACAATGGCTGTCATAATTTGTACAAGACCAATACTATCCTGGGCTCATCAACACTCCATCATGGGCAATTGAGGAGGGCATGAGGTGCCCATTTTTCCCTGAGGAGTTATAGACTCTTAAGTGGTAGCTGGGAAATCAAGAGACATTTTCATAGTAGTATAACTACTGGTAGTAAGCATGTGCTCTGGTAAATAACCCCTGACCCATGCCTGTGAAAGCAACCCTGATTAATTCAGAGCATTACACCCATACACAAGAGGAAAAAGAAAAGGAGACATTAAAATAGAAGAAGGATTAACTGGCTCAGCATTAGGGGGAAGGATAGGTGAGGTCAAGAGAAGGCAATGGGGGCTGGAGAGATGGCTCAGAGGTTAAGGCACTTGCCTCCAGTGCCTAAGGCCCCCTGGGTTCAATTCCCCAGGACCCACATGTGCCAGACCCACAAGGTGGTGGCCCTGGTGCTCTCTCTCTCTCTCTCTCTCTCTGCTTGAAAATGAATAAAAATATTTTTTTAAAAAAGAGAAGGCAATGGGAGGAGATGATGATCCAAACACACACATATATGTATGTAGGTATGTATAAAAATTATCAATAAAAATTTTAAAAATAGCCAGGCATGGTTGTGCACACCTTTAACCCCAGCACTCGGGAGGCAGAGGTAGGAGGATCGTCATGAGTTTGAGGTCACCCTGAGACTACACAGTGAATTCCAGGTCAGCCTGGGCTAGAGTGAGACACCACATCAAAAAAAAAAATAAGTAAGTAAATAAATAAAATTTTTAAAAAAGAGGGAAATATGTCCCCATAGAAAAGGAGCTATTGGAATAACCCCCAGAGTGTCCAGGGAGAGCTACAAAGCTATGAAGGCCCTGGGCCAGGAGACAGGTGGCCACACCAGCAGCAACAGCAGGTGACGTGGGAACGGCTCCGTCTGTAGAGCCAGTATTGCTGGCTGCAGAGCACAGTACTGCTGTGTAATCTCGGAGGAAGGCAGAAAGCTAAGAAGGGGAGTTGTTCTCAGTGCGGAACGGTGACTTTAGGGATCTTAAAAGGAGGCATAATGTGTCTCGCTGCTGACAGCAGATAGGGTGGCCTCTCAATTTCTGCCAAGTTTCCTTATCCAATCTTACAGCTCTTTCACTTAAAAGCTAAGACCCATTTGGTCTATGCTGTCATTGACCTCATATTTATTTTGCCTGGTCATTCTAGCAAGGCATCTTTTTCAAACTTAAAAACCTGTAGTGGAGTGAACTGTGCCCCCTCCCAAGATCTATGCCCACTTGGTATCTTAGTGTGGGATCTTAATGTGGTGGTTTGAATTTAAATGGCCCATAGCTTCCCATATTTTTGATTAAGATTCAGCTTCCTATTTAAGTCTCCAGCAGGTGGAGCCCTGCTGAAGGAGATGAGTCACTGAGGGTGGTCCTAGGAGTGTGTTCAAGTCTTAGCTTGTGCTTGCTGTTTTCTCTCTGTTATGAATGTATAATGGTGTGAATCAGCTTCTTCCTCCATAGATGGAACTCCCCCTGGAAGCCTGGAATAAGCTCTTCCTCCATAAGCTGCTCTGGTTGGATGTTTGTCCCAGCAGCAAGAAGGTAACTAAAACCCTTAGAAATAGTTTCTTTACATATTGGATCAAGGTGACTACTAACTCAATGGTGTATCTTTATAAAAAAAAATAAACCCAGAAGAGAAGACATGGGAAGAAACCACATGAAGGCAAGAGCTAGAGGTTGGACTAGGGCTGCCACAAGTCAAGAAATACCCAGGTTTATTGAAAAAGGCAAGGAGAGAATCTTCCCAAGAAAATTTATGTATGGAAGAAATATGGCCCTGTTGACAGCTTGACTTTGACCTTCTAATTTCCACAGCTGCAACAGAATAATTTCCATTGCTTTACTAACCAGTTTGTAGCATTACCAGAGGAGCTAGGGTGGTCTGAAAGGGACACAGGAAGAAGCACTAGCCCTCAGTGTTTCCTTAGTTTACCCCTGTATGTAAGTACCAAACATTCCCCAATAAATACCTACCCCAGATTTTTAAGGAGATTTGAGAAAGATTTTGAAGGAGAAGCATGCTCCCCCCCGAAGGGATCTCTGCTGTCATTAGATACTATCTGGAAGACCTCAAGACTGTGCATTAAAGTTTCATCGTGTGGCTTTAGCCTGACAATTTTACTGTCAGGGTATGAAATCCAGTTTTGTCCATCTCAAGGTTGGATCAACCTTAGCATAACTAGCTGAGTCATGCTAATCAAATTCACAAGAAAGAACAATCAGGCTGTTCATCTTTCATTTCTATGTATTTGAGAAAACAAGCAAGTTTCTCTTCTGGCATCCCAAATACTCGTGTTCACTACCAGGGGCCCAGAGCCAGACACCTGCAAACTAATCAATGACTCTCTCTTATATGGGATTAAAGCACAGGGCTGGGACCCGAAGGGGACTCCATCTAGACCATGGACAAGCCCAGTACCACAGCAAAGCACTTGTCACCAGGCCTGACAGAGTCTGTAGCATTCACTGCAAATTTGTAGTTGTCTGGCTTCTCTCCTCACTTCTTCTACCCATGTGTCTTTTCCCTAAACAGTGTTAAATAACTTCTACTAGGGCTGGAGAGATGGATAAGTGGTTAAGGCACTTGCCTCCAGTGCCTAAGGCCCTGGGTTCAATTCCCTAGTACCCACATAAGCCAGACCCACAAGGTGGTGGCTCTGGTGCTCCTCTCTCTCTCTCTCTCTCTCTCTCTCTCTCTCTCTGCTTGAAAATGAATAAATAAAATATTTAAAAAAATAACTTCTACTAGATGACAGTTCTGCTTCGAACTTGCCTTCCTCAAGGCAAGTATTGCAAAGCATGATATTGTAAAGCAGGTCACCTTGGCTAAGGTATTGGGTTCTTTCTTCCAATTTCACACTTACAATGTTTATTCCCATAAGATCTAATGTCACCTGCATCACTTTCCTGTGGCTGTTATTAAAAACCTCTCAAAACTTGGTGGCTTAAAGCAACAGAAATGTATTGTCTCAGAGTTCTGGAGATCAGACGCCCAAATTCAAAGTGTTGTTGACTTCCAAAGGCTTTAGGGGACAATCCATTACTTGCTCCTTCCAGCTTCTGGTGGCTCCAGATGTTCCATGACTGTGGCGGCATCACTGCCATCTCGTGTTTCCATGACTGAACTACCATCTCTTCTGGACCAAACCTTTCTCTGCCTTTCTCCGATATAGTAGTCTCAGGATGGCCTCAAACTCACAATAATCCTCCTACCTTGGCCTCCTGAGTGCTGGGATTAACGGCATGCGCCACCACACCCAACCTGCCTCTCTCCAAAAAGGTCAATTGCAATGGTAATCACAGCCCATGTGATCATCCCGGATTCTCTCTCAGATCTTTAATTTAATCACATCATCAAAGACCCTTATTCCAAGTAAGATAACATTCACAAATTCCAAGAACCTTACAAAAATGTGTTTTTTTTGAAGTGGAAGTGGGTGGGGCAAGAATAATTTTTATTGTTTACTCATTATATCACTATTTGTGTATTCTGAGAGTGGAACTTTATCTGCAATACCCTCGATGTCTAACACATCAATGAAAATGAATAAATTAAGGTAATCTTATTTCCAAATTCCAAGTCACTTTACCATCACTATGTGCTATCAACATTACTCGAAAAGATAATCCAGAACTTTTATACCATATGCTTTTCAAACCCCTGACTGGGTTTCATGTGTGCACAGTGCAGTGAGCACTACCATTGACACTGACCCCATCTCTTCAGACCAACCGATTAGTATCAGTTCTAACCGGGCTCAGCATTATATTTAAACATGATATCAAATAATCTCACATGGTTATATTTTGCCCTCAAATCTTTTCTACCTTTGAGGCCCCAGCCAATCTAATTAATGTTCCACCTTCTCATGATATTTCTTTTGCGACTAGCCCCTTATCTGATTGGGTATGTCTTCCATGTCTCACACATGAGTGAAAAGGAAAAAAAAAAACTGGGCTAAAGAGATGGCTTAGTGATTAAAGACACTTTCTTGCTCGAAAAGGAATAAATTAAGGCAATCTTATTTACAAATTCAAAGTCAATGTATGCCACCTATGCACTATTAACATCCCCTAAAAGAATCGAGAACTTTTATGCCATAAACCCTTCAAAGAGAAAATATTTAGAAAATTAGATGACTATTTCCTGGAGGGTGAGGTATTTAACACTCAGTTAGAATGAAATTCATTTATCTAACTGGTAAGACAGGACCCAGGAAAGGTACTTTTCTATCAAGAAATAAGGCATCCTTGGCATGAGACAAGTCATCTTTATCACATCTGCCAGGACCCAGGAAGCATTCCAGAGGAAGTGGTGGTTTAAATGAGAGCTGCTCTCACTGCTAGCCTGAGACCCTCTTCCAGGAAGATGGCTGAGACTCAAAACTCATCAAAGCAAAACATCAGAGGCTGCTGAGATCTCAGCACTGAAGGAGACTTCTACCACATCCTCCAAGGCTCAGGGAACATTGCAGAAGAGGTGACAGAAAGAGCCACAGGCTGGGAAGGTGTGTTCTGAGGTACTGTCCCTCTTTTAGGGACTGACTGGTGCATGCATAACCCCACTGTGAATACCAATAACCCCACTTAAGAAGGCCCTCAGTGGAATGGGGTGGGGGAGAAGGAACACAAGAGTATAACCTGAAGGGTACGTGACCAATATGCATACTTGTTCATACAATAAAGTTCTCAGTTTAAAAAAGAGAAAAAAAATAAGACCCCAATCTTCAAGAAGAAAAGACAGAGCTCAAAGAGCCACTTTTGATGAGGACAAAAATAGACCAATGTTTTCCAGTATATTTCAAAATATCTGTGGATATACCAGAACAGAATCCTGGAGATCAGAACTCAGCTCTGGCATCCCTATACAGCTAAGTCTTAGGTTGAGGTATGGTGTGACTCATTTTGGCCACTCTCAGTTTAGAAGATTATAAGGCACATGGTGTTTGATGCCATTCAAATTATGAAAGCAACAAAAATGAAGTCGAATGGCTTGATGCAAGAGTTCCCATCCAGTCCTATCATCAGATGGACACAGACTGTGGTGTCTGAAGCTTCATTTCAAATATGAGCCATCGTCCACATTGCCAAATGCAATGCTCACCTTCTTAGCTTCTCACTTGTCTCTTGAAGCACCTCCTTAACTAGGTTATCAGGAAAACACGCCATCTGGTGTTGATCTCCTCTCTCCCCCTCGGATGCTCCTTCCCAGCTTCCTTCTCTGGTTCCTCTTCCCTGGATCCTAAGTGCTGACATGCCTCAGGACTCATTACTATGACCTATCTTTTCCATTTTTTCCTTTCTTCCTGGGTCTAGGTGAGCTCCCTCAAACACATGGCTTCAAATATTATCCACATATATCTGTAAAATTTCCATCTCCATCTCCATCTTCTCCCCTGGACTCCAGACTTGTATATCCTACTGCCTACTTGACATCTTCAATTAGATCTCTAATAGACTGTGAAATGGGACATGATGGAAACAGAACTCTTCATTTCCTCCACTTAAAATCGGTTCCTCCTCTATTGCCACATAAGTAAGTGGCAATTTCATCCTTCTAGTTGAAATGAAAAAATTATGAAGTCAGTCTTAACTCCTGTCTTTCTTCTACCCCCGGGATCCAACATATCAGAAAAGTACTGTGGGCTCTCTTCAAATAAACCCAGAATCCAGCTATTTGCTCCCATGTCTACTGGTAGCACCCTGAGCAAACCACGCTACCTTTTACCTGGGCTCCTAACTGCTCTCCTGATGCCCCCTGTGCCTGCAGTAGGTCTCTCAGAGCAGCTGGGTGACCCTTCTAACACAAATTCACTGCTTTACTCTTTGGCCTTCAATATTCTACCAGAAGCCCCTCCTTCCCAGTTTTATTCCCTGTCCCCTTAATTTCAGAATTTGCATTACACAGTTCTTCCTGTTGTCAAGTTCTTAAACTGAATAACTATAGGGCATCAAAACCAATTCTAAAATAGAATCAAAAGAGGTATTTCGAGATATCAATAACAAAGTGTGGAGAGGATACTGTGGTTAATGAACACGGTTCCAGTTTTGTTAGATGAAGAGTTCTGGACATGGATGCTGGTGACTGTTTCATGACAATGTAGAGAGACTAAATACTATTGAGGTAAATGGTTAAAATAGTAGATTTTATGTTATATATTTTTTCCATGACTAAAAATAATTCAAAATGATTCATATAAGCATATATATGCACACTTG
Source organism: Zapus hudsonius (assembly GCA_004024765.1). Lineage (NCBI taxonomy): Eukaryota > Metazoa > Chordata > Mammalia > Rodentia > Dipodidae > Zapus > Zapus hudsonius. Next base: position 9,399 of record PVHP010004789.1, on the reverse strand, counting down.
ATAGGTACAAAAATGGGTAATAACTATAAGTAAGATTACAGATAATATTTTCATATTAAAAAGAATTTCTAATTATCTATCATTTCTATGTAGTTTTTAATGTATTAATTATAAAATACCCAAGGGATGGAGATATAGTTCAGTTGGAAAGATGCTTGCCTAGCACACACAAAGTTCTGGGTTCAATCCTCAGAACGGCATAACCTGTAATCCCAGGAGGTGGAGGCAGGAGGATAAGAAGTTCAGGGTCATCCTCAGCTACATAGCAAGTTCAAGGCCAGTTACATGAGACCCTGTCTCAAAAATAAATAAATAAAACCTAAGTTGTGTATACAGGCTGCTGTCACACAACAGTGAGAGATCCCGATGGATCCGGAAAGGAAGCCAGCTCCCAGATGGTTAGCCTATATAGTGCTGGAAGGCACTACACGAGCTGCCAGGGGAAACTGGCCAACAATTCTCAGAGAAAGCAGGGGCTGATGCTATACAACAGCGGCCAATGGTCTGAGAATGCAGAGGACACTGCAATAAGGCAGAGACAAGCAAGGTAAGAAGTACTCACCTGTGCAATACTGGTGCTTAACCTAGGTGAGTAATCAATGGCTCACTGATTGGCTGAGAGATCCACTCAGTGGCAAGGAACCCTTAGCTAGAACTGAGATCCAAGGCAAACTTTTATGGAGATCACGAATCTGGACCCAAGGGGAGAGCCCCCACTAACCATGGTCCTATAGAGAGGCTACACCCATTAAAATCTCACCAAATTAACAATGTTTGTCCCATTTAACCTAAACTGATCTCACTCTCCATTGGAGAGTTTGTATTTTTCAGAAGGCAGCAAGAACATGGGCAACCCAATTCCACCAACCAGACCTGAGATGATGGCCGACTCCCAGGCAGGAGATGAACCACCCCTAACTTATCATCTAGGGCCCAGGGAAACCATGGAGGAATTGTCGAGATGAGCAAGAGTGCTGCTTCCACAGCAAGTCAGACAACCTGTGCAAGGCTAATGGAGACAGACACGGAGGATACTAAAAATAGTCCAAAGAAGAAACCCAGAGATTCTTAAGAGCTCAAAACTAAAACAGACTTAAAACTTACCCACCATGGCTCAGGGAATTTTGTGGAAGAGGGGGTGGAAAGATTGTAAGAGCCATGGTGGGGGAATATCCAGAGACATTTCCTCCCTCCAAGAAAAAAAATGTCTACTGCTTGCACAACTCATAGCCTTCCATCCCATGGAGCATTCCAGCAATCCTACTGAGGAGGGCCTTCAGTGGACTGGGGGAAGGGGGGGAAATGGGGGTACCACACAAGACTTGTTCATACAGTGTTGCTACATATTAACAAAATAAATATTTTTTAAGTTGTGTATAAAACTTGCACCCAGAGCTGGAGAGATGGCTCAACAGTTAAAGGCACTTGCTTGCAAAGCTGGGTTTGATTCCCCAGTACCCATGTGAAGCCAGATGCACAAAGTGGCACATGATTCTAGATTTCATTTGCAGTGGCAGGAGGCCCTGGCAACCCATTCTTATTCTCTGTTTACAAGTCAATAAACAAATGTTCTAAAACCTACCCCAGTATAGCAATAGTATTTGACTACAACATAATCTGGAAATAAAATCTATATATAACCAATTATGGTCTTTGAATTTCCCACTGAGTGTGGTCAATGGCAATGGACTTGTCTCCTCAGGAGCAGACATGAGTTCTTTAATCTAAAACACAGGAAGGCTCAGGTTTCTAAAGCAGACTTGGCTGAAAATCTGGATGCTACTTGCCTGACATGGGCCACAGATGAGTGAGCTGTTGCAAAACTCTCTCTCCCATATGTCACTTGATAATGTGGTGTCCTTTGACACAGACCAAGCTACAAAGCTGCCAACTGGGTGTTAATTAAGGGTTTCAGATCGACTCAGGTTTTCTCCTGCCAAATGCATTCATCTATGCTTGACTTTTCTAGCAACTCTAACTGAGGTACAATTTGGAAAGCCAGGTCACTACGTGAAGTATTTTGTTCTACTGTTTTAAGACACTGTCTGGTTTAGAAGAATAGAGGAATGATCCTTGAATCCCATTCCCATCACCGGGCAAGAGAGGATGCCGGGACCCAGAAAAGTGAAGCAATTTATCTACAGTTACACTCCTAGTTTGGGAAAGAGCTAGGGCTAATCTCCAGAAACCTGGATGTTTTAGGATGTTACTAAGTTTCAAAACTTAGAATACAGACGTTCTCTAGAGATATCATGGATTCAGCTCTAGATCATTGCAATAAAGTGAATAAATAAAATAAAGCAAGTAGATGAATTTTTTGTCTTCTCCAAAAAAAAGTATGCTTACACTATTCTATAATCTATTAGGTTTGGAATAGTGTTATATCGAACAATCAATGTACAACCTTAATTTATGGTACTTTATTGTAAAAAAAATGCTAATGACCATCTACATTATTGAGAAAATAGACTGGTTTATTCATGGTTGCACAAACCTTCAATTTGTAAAAAAGAAATAGTATCTGTGAAGCACAGTGAAATAAGGTATGCCTGTATCATTTTTGGACAAAGAGAGGGACTATTAACAGCCTGAATATGGCTAAAAAGTGACTTCATTTTCTCCAACCTTTGTCTTCAAACTGGCCTGGCTGGATCTCTCTTTCCTGCCCAGGAGGAAAATTTTGACAGCATCCATAGTTTCCCCGAACACATTTGTCAGAACTACCTCACTTAAACTGCTTTTTAGGTATTAAAAAAAAAAATCTCATCTGGTCTAAATCAAATTTTCAATCTCTCATTTAGTGCAAAGCTCTTCCCCTCATCCTGGTTTGGACTGACCCACAGCTAAGGGTCTTGCATTGGTGAAGTGCTTGCTCCATTGCTTGTGGCTTTTGGGGGTGGGCTGGGGTGGGTGGGTCAGGGATTGAAGTAAAGGGGAAGAGTTTCCATGTCGATTATAGATCTCCCTTGGCTGGCAGCATTCCCTGGATTGCAGATGTCCAAATGATAGATGTTCTAGGGTTTTGTTTATTTATTTGGATGTGTGTATGCATGCTCGTATATGTGTGTGTCTGGGTACATGCTTGTGCACATGCATGGGGAGGCAAGTTCAAGGTCATGTTGGGTGTCTTAATCATTCTACACTCTCTTCTTTGAGGCATGGTCTCACTGAATCGAGAGCTCAGAGATGAGGCTAGTCTACCTGGCAGGAAGTCCCAGGGAGTCCCTGTCTCCACCTCTCCCATGCCACCATGCCTGGCATTGGCGTGGATTCTGGGGATCCTCATGCTTGAGCAGCAGCAAGAAAGTCACTCACCGAACCATCTCCCCAGAACAGGTTCTTAAGAGGCCTCCCAGGCATTTCCAGAGTCTGAGCTGGGTACCCCAAAATGGGAGATGCTCTTGGTACCCTGTCACTGCCCCTATTGGGAGAAGTAGGGAGAAACCATCACACTCACTCTGTACAGGATCAGCTCTCCTTGGATATCTAGTGTTTTCTTCACATGGGCTACTGATGGGCAGTGGTAGCCAGACTAGCTCAACCTCACCCCCTTTTTAAAAGTTGTGAGGATTTGTGCCTAGATGTTCCTCTTTCCAAGATGGAGACACTACTTAGCATCCTAACAAAATGGCTCATCCTACGTGCCATTATAGGAACCATTATAGGAAAATGGCCGTTTTCAGGGAAGAAGTCCTTCTTTAGGAAGTCTTGACACTACCCAAAGAGGGTGAAGCTGCCAGAAAATCCTAGGGGAAAGAAGAGATCTACCCCTGGGCTGCCTCCAAAGACAATCACTTTCCCTCTCATGGAATGTCAAGGATCCTGGGGGAGAAAGAAGACTCTGAGGGAAGCTCCTGTCTAGAAAGCAGCCTGATTTGGTGTGTCTGGATAAGACATAATCCTGCCTCTGCCTTTCTCCTGTTCGGTGGCCCTGCCTGAGCCCTACTTTCTTTCTGGGCTCTAGGCTCTCCATCTTCAAACTAAGAGATGAAGGCCAGGAGTGGTGACACACGCCTGTAATCCTAACACTTGGGAGGCAGAGGTAGGAGGATTGTCATGAGTTCAAGGCCAGCCTGAGACAACATAGTGAATTCCAGGTCAACCTGGGCTAGAGAGAGACCCTACCTCAAAACCTTGAAAAGAGATAGACAGACAGACAGAGAGAGAGAGAAGAGAAGAGGAGGAGGAGGAAGAAGAGGAAGAGGAAGAAGAGTAAAGATGATTAATAGTTGTCCTATCGCTAAGTGTAGTACCCCCCCCCCAATTTGGAGGATATCAAGATAGGTGTCTGGCAAGTTCCCATAATATACTCCATTATGGAAACTCAAGGAGGAGGCACATGTAAGCTCACTAGCCCTGCCATGTAGTCATAGCCTAGAACGGTGGCATGGGTTCACTCGAGGACTGCACATGCGAAGATCTGGTAGTGGCGGAATGGGAAAGCGAGGGGTCTTAGAGTGACTTTTGACAAGAAGCAGTCAGCCCAGAGCAGTATAGCAGAGCCCAACCCAGGGCCTTCTAGCTGTACCTGGCCACCCTTATTTTCTGAGCTGGAGTTTAAGGATGTGCTATAACACCTAGTGATCCTGCAGAAATACTATGTTCTCGGAATACAGATATGCTAGCTTGGCTTATGACCCCCCCCATTTCAAATCCTCTCTCTCTTTCTTCTCTCTCTCTCTCTCTGCTTTAGTGGCCAGAAAAAGAAACTTGAATTTTTGAATTTAGCTTAAGAAATAGTTATTCAACACAGAACTGTGGAGAGGAAATGTTTATTGGATTTAAAAGCAGGGAGCTCAGGTTCTACTTTCCACTTAGACCATTAACAAGAAGTTTCAACCCTGGGCAAGTCATATAGCCCTTGGGTCTAGTTTCCTCATATGTACAATGAGGATACCGGATGTATTATATTGAGTTGCCTTAACCAAATACCATAGGCTGGGCGGCTTAGATAACAGAGATTAACTTTTATACAGTTCTGGAAGCTGCAAGTACAAATGAGAGCATGGTTGGGGAGGGGGTTCTGGTAAGGGCTCTATTTCTGGCTTGAGGTATCTTCCTTCTTCATGTCCTCACATAGATGAGGAAGAGAGATAGTTCTTATGAGGCCACAGTACCATCCAGCTAGGGTTCCAGTCTTAGGACCGCATTAAATCTTTATCCCAAAGGTCCTAGCTCCATCTACAGTCACAGTGGGGTTAGCACTTGAATATTCACTCACTGGACATGAGCACCCATTAACCCACGTCTAGGACATTGAAGATGCTCACAATTACCTGTGCAATGAGTAATGCTACTTCTACTCCTCCACCCAAAAAGACACACAAGGCCGTTTCTGGCACTCAGGGGACCTTCAGTAATATGCTTTCCCCTCCTAAGGCAATTATGAGCCAAAGGTAATCTTTGGCCAAAGCAGGTGTTCTTTTTTTTTCCCCCCAAGGATAGAGCCTTAGAGTTTTTCAGAAGGTACGTATCTAACTGTCACTCATGGTCTTAGGATGCAGCATGCAATTTTTTGCAAGTGCATTTAGAAAGAAATAACAATGACTGTCAACAGGAGGTGAGTCTTAAACCATAAGTTTACAGCTAAATTATTTAACACTCATGAAGATTACTGAGCAATTGTGGCCTTGCACCAGAGCACAAAGTACCTGGTCATTTATACTTCTCCCCAAACTCCTCAAGTGATATCCTTGAGTAGCATTATTGTCAGAAGCAAGCTGGTGAGGAAAGCTGGAATACCTCAGGTCAAATATAATCTCTTCAGATGATAAACCACTAAGATTTCTCCAGAAATATTTTTAATAAACATTATTAAAGACCTGACAGTACTTCGTGCACTTAAATAAAATACAAAGAACACCCCAAGAATGATTATAGTCACCCCAGAATATGTTACTGTATCCAAATGCAGGACCATTATATGAATAAAGATGACCTGGATTTTCTAGCTACTTTATTTATATTGCCTTACTTATGATATAATCTATAACTATTTAGAGACACTCAATTTTACTTCTAGTAGTAATACCATTTATTTAACATCTCAATTATAATTTTCATTTGACCCAAGCTGTCCAAGTTCTATAGCGTACAAAGCAGATACTGAGTTTTCTGTGTTGGCCCTATGAAGCAGAGGTTCTCACTTAGAGATAATTTTGCCCCTCCCAAAGACATTTGGAAATTTCTGGAAAAACTCTTGGTGATCATACCTGGGAAAAGAGGTTAGTGACAGGACTGTAGACATCAAGCCTCCTTCAACGCACACAACAGCCTCACAACAATGCCAAGAATGCTGAGGTAGAGAAACCCTGCTATGGAACCTCAAAATGCAAAGAGCATGGCCCTTAGTGGCCTCCAGGGTTAGTGGGGGGAAAAAATCATTATATTCATAGTTGAAAAAAAAATCTCTTTGTGCCCTCAGAGATAGAGCAGATACTGATGCAAACAAGTGCTGTCTTAGTCAGACCAAATACAAATGACAACAGCAGGGTTCCAGCATCTCAAAGCAGGCCTCCCCTCCTTTGAGTTCCAGTGTCCTCATCACCAGCACTAGGAGGTAAGGACAGAACGCAGATCTAGACCAGAGTGCTCAGGAGGAAGACTTCAACAGTGTGAGGGCCAATGTTCTCTTTTCCCTCTCAGAGCTCCCTGTCCTCTGCTGATGGAGAGGATGAGGACAGGAAAAATCCTCCAAGCTCTTAAAAAAGTAGCTTTAGAGGTTGGTAGGAGGTCAAGCTACTTTTAAAAGGCAATAAATTACTCTTAATACTTCCATTACTTTAGTTATTTCTGTGCATCCCTCCTCATTCCAAAAGGTTCAGAGAGATTCACTCTCAGTGAGTGACTCGATTTTCCCATGTAAAGCTTGCGTGGGCTCTGGAACTGATCAATACAGGCTTCAGTTTAGAAAGAAAAAAGGATTTTTGGAAGGCCTGTGTAAAACTACAACATTTTAGCAGACAAAAGATCTGAGTTAAATTCCTACTATGTGTAAAGTACAGGGCTGAATGCCAAGGGAGCTATTTTTGAAAAGCATAAATCCCAGCTGGTGTCTTTGAGTAATTTGCGATCCACCAGAGAGATAGGCTCCGTGCCCGAGGGAGGATAGCTTACATTATGAGGCAGGCTACCCTCTGCTGCCTGGCAGGCACCACAGCCCTGCCACAGGGAAGGAGGGCAGAGCAGGAAGGGGTGACTGCATGCAGGGAGGCTCCGATGTGGGTATTCATCGGGAAGGGGCAGGAGCAGGAGCAGGAAGGTGGGGGCTAAGTCAGATCTAAGCTGGAAGTCCTCATTAATCAAAGGTGACATTTAGTGACCACTTGCTCTTGACTAGACACACTGTTGATCCTCTTCCTGATGTCACGACGTAGCTCCATATGAGGGAGCTGAGGCAGATTAATGAATTTATTTAAAGTTTCACAGCTACCAAGTGCCAGATTCAAATCCCAGGCAAGAGCACAGGCATCACCTTGTGACAGAACAGGAAGCACCAGAGAACACAGGAGAGGCAGAGACACCCAGGCACTGTGGGGACGGAGAACAGTTCAAGGAGTGGAAGTCAGCAGGGTCAGATGTTGCTGAGCCATCAGGAAGGAAATCTGAGAAACAGCCATGAGATTTGGGATCAGACAGTCACCAGTGACCTTTGTGAGTTGTTTCAGAGGAGGGTGGGGACAGGACTTCCTTGGAGGGCAAGAAGGGTGGGGGAATGACAGTGGATCCAGCCTTGGGAGAAGGTAGAGATTTCCCAGCTTTTGTTTTAAGACTCTCTCCTGAAACAATGGAACCTTTTTCTTTTTTAAAAAACAGTTTCATTTATTTCTTTGAAACCAGGGGAGGGGGTGCAGAGAGAATGGATGTACCGAGGGCCTCCAGCCACTGCAAATGGACTCCAGACGCATGTGCCACTTTGTGAATCTGGTTTTACATGGGTACTGGGGAATCAAACTCAGATGGTTAGACTTTGCAGGCAAGAGCCTTAACCACTGAACCGTCATCTCTCCAGCCTGGAACCTTTTTCTTTATTTGAGGGATTGCAATCTATTTCACCTTCTTCTTTTGCTCTAATGGACAAAAATACAAATTTTTCATAATCATGATAAAAGGATAATTAGCAAGTGTTAGGGTTTTTAATGCTGTTTTGCAGTTGGGTAAAATGAAAAGATTTAACTATTTCTAGGGATACTGTTAGACCTTACACATTGTATCAGCTGAAGACAAAGGTAGTCTGTCATGGGATGATACAACTTGCTTTGAACTTGTTTTGAGCCAAGGGAAAGCAGCTGAGAGCATTGCACACGCTTAGACTGGATGTGAATCCTGAGCACAGCCACCGGATCCCAGTCTTATGGGCTAAAAACCACTCAAATTCTTATACAAATGCTTTCTAGATTGGTCTGTTAAAAATCAAAGGCAATTTTAAGAAGATGCTTGGTTTTTTGTTTTTGTTTTTTTTTTTTGGTAGGGTCTCTAACCCAGGCCAACATGGAACTCACTCTGGCTGGCTTTGAACTCATGGCAATCCTCCTACCTTCTGAGAGCTGGAATTAAAGCTGTGAGCTACTATACCCAGTGGAGACGGATGTTTTTGAAGGGGAATTCCACTCATGGTAAGTAATTCAGACCCATGAGGGCAGCAGTTAGAGACTGGAGGAGGAGGAGGGTCCAGTGTTCTAGGATTGAATCAGTCCCCAAAGTCCCTATTTGTTGTGCCCCGAACAATACTCTGAGAAACTATAGATGTACAGAAGGAATACGGATAAGTGTCCAGGACTGTTGGGCGAGGGCAGCAGTTAGAGACTGGAGGAGGAGGAGGGTCCAGTGTTCTAGGATTGAATCAGTCCCCAAAGTCCCTATTTGTTGTGCCCCGAACAATACTCTGAGAAACTATAGATGTACAGAAGGAATACGGATAAGTGTCCAGGACTGTTGGGCCAAAGGAAGCTCAGGATGGGGTGTTACAGGGTCATGTTTCCTGCCAATACCTCTCAGACACACCGTGAAATGCTTTGGCAGTGAACTCACATCCTGGCTTATGCAGGGAAGACACCAAAGGTATTTAATGTTTAAACAATGCAGCAAGCTATTGCAGGAAGGACAGAGATTAGCTTGCCTGGGTGAAAAACCTATGTGAGTGTCCATAGGTTCCCTTTGCTTTCTAAAGAGTCAGGCTACTGGGAAAGGTGGTGTCACAGTCAGCCACACGTCACTGGGATGAACCTCCAAACCAGGTACAGTTATGGGAGGAAGGGATTTATTAAAGTTACAGATCCAGGGGAAGTTCCATAATGGTGAAAGAGGCTGACCCCCTTTCACAGGTCCAGAGAGAGATAAAGAGAGAGAGAGAGAGAGAGAGAGAGAGAGAGAGAGAGAGAGAGAGAGAGAGAGAGAGAG
>PVHP010004788.1:14841-69199 GCA_004024765.1 Zapus hudsonius | reverse complement strand
ATCCTTCTTCTGCCATCATCCCCAAGGGAATATTAACCTACTGCCTGAATTTTGGTAAGTTGTACCCTTTCTATGAGCCTCTGTTTCCCTACCTGTAAGCCAAGGATACTGCCCTAGTATCCTATGAGACCCCTTCTGTCTCGAACACTGGCTTTCACTCTCCTGGCTCCCATTATGCTCCCAGTGGGTCACCAAGACTAAGTGTTAGCATCACACATGTGGCAGTCATTATAATTTGGCAGAATCCAAATTCTAGCTGTTCACATCTGGAATTGTGCTGATCTATGCATGGTCAGAAATCTATCTCTTTTAAAAATCCCACGCTCAATGTACCGGGGGGAGGGGGGGGGAGAGACAGATTCCCCAAAGCATTGAAATTCCAGTTCAGTCAAAAACTCTGTCTAATCAGGACACTATGATCCTAACTACTTTTTGTCTCTCTCTCTCTCAACTCACATACCAAGACAACCAGCAGGTTAGAAGGTTCAAATGCAACGAAAAGCTACCAGTTAGTTATGCATTTATGCAGTTGTTTGACATTCCTTACTTTGCCTTAATGATGAGATAAGAATTTAATAAGTTATGACATAAGTGGTTCAGAAAGTGGGATCTTCTCCTTTATCAAAGTCCCACAGCAATCACTGAACTCCTCGGGGGCCCATTTACCATTTCCCACCAGGGATTTCAGGGTGAATGAACTTGTTTCATCTCCCTTATTCATATGCAATGTTATCTCTGAAAATAGTCATATTTTGGTAGAGCTCTGAAGTTAAACCCAAACATTGTTATTTATTAGTTATGTGACTCTGAGAAAATTATTCAATGTTCCTAAGCTTGGGCCCTTATATAAAAATGATAAAAAAAATTTTTTTCTACTTTATGAGAGTGAATAAACTTGTATTAAAATGACAAGTAGCTGGCAGCCACTCAGTTAAAATGCATTTAGTGAATGAATTAATGAAGCAAGCAAAATACAAATTTCAATATTGAAACATCATTCAACAGATGTGTATATGTCAATGTCCAGAGTCATGCTAAGGGGGGCTGACAGGACAGAACAAAAGATGAACTGTGAGAAAAATTCAACACACAGGAAATGTGTGCAACCAAACAGCGCCTCAGATTTCCCACATAGAAAAATAATTTTTAACCTATCCTAGAAATCAGACGTGCCCTTCAGATCTCTCTCTTTCTTTCTCTCTCATATATATATGAGAGAGGGGGCTGTAAAATAGTAAAAACAAATGTTTATTTAATGAAACAAGTTGAGAGATGCAAAATGCTATTTAGAAATCATAGGTAGTGGGAGCTGCAATGATGACTCCTCCAAGCCAGAGAGAGAGAGAGAGAGAGAGAGAGAGAGAGAGAGAGAGAGAGAGAGAGAGAGAGAGAGAGATCTAAACCCAAGATATGGTGTGACCATGAACTTGCTAAGAGGCCTTAAGCAAATTGCTGATTCATGAGTATCAGAGATGGGGCAACCTATCATATCACCTGTATGACACTTCCCACCAATTCCCACCTCACTAATGGAGAGCCCGAGGCTTCGAGAAAAGTCACAGCAAATGCATTAGAACCAGGACTTGAACCAGTAAAATGATTTCCAGTTTCTGAATCCATGTACTGTAAGCTTCATGGTAAGAGCTCACATCTATGTCATGGATAATTACAACCTTTTTCTCTGAAGGTTGAGGTTACATGAAAACATGAGTTTGGTTTCAGCAAAGATAATGCCACCTGCTTCTCTGTCTCAGTGCGGTCCCATAAGAACAAGGCAGCTAAGGGGTCTGAAATGCTGAGAGACTCTGCTAACCAATCTGATGTTGTCCCAGTGACTGGAAAGAACTGGACTGTGTGGCATTGGCTCACAATCTCCAATCCTCATGATTATTCATCCCCCTTCTTGTCTTCTCTTTATTCGTTCCCAGCAGTGTGAACAGCCAGCTAGGAAGCCATCCTCAGCATCTCATCAATCACTGTATCAGAGAAAGGTAGGAAAGAGTGGAGGAGAGTGGCAGGTCAGACAGCTTCATTGAGACAGCTGCAAGGGAACCACTGTCTCCAAATCAGAGTGTCACACCTCTAAGGAAGCAGAGAGGGTGCTTGCAGTCCACTGTGCTCACCTCCATATTGATACTATGGGAAACTTTGTCTAAAAGACCACACTTCACGTATTGCTGGGGGGAAAAAGACCTTTGAAAGAAGATGTTTGTCAAGTGAAGATATTAGGATATCCAGGATCCCTTGCCACAAGGACTAATACAGACAGCCCACGGAGGAGGATATCCAACTGATCAGGGATGGGGGGGGGGATTGGGGAATTCGGGATAACAACTCATGGTTTGGCCACTAAATAATGTAACTCATTATGGACAATAAATATATATTTAAAAAAAAAGGAATTTTAGCCCAGGCTTAGCCAAATTGGATTCCTACACTGATCCAAAAATCACCAACTTTGAAATAGAAACCTTGGTTATATTAAGTTTTAGAATTCCAGCTGGGCGTGGTGGTACACACCTTTACTCGGGAGGCAGAGGTAGCAGGATCACGGTGAGTTCAAAGCCACCCTGAGACTACATAGTGAATTCCAGATCATCCTGGGCTAGAGTGAGACCCTAACCTCGAAAAACCAAAAATAAAAAAAAAAAAAGTTTTAGAATTCCTTCTTGCTTTGATATCCTGATGTCTCCTTACAGGTCCAATGATACCCCCTGGATAAGTCATATAAGAACTCACCTATTCTTACTGGTATTAAGAGTGAATGAATTTATCAGACCTGAAGAGGAGAATCAAAACAATGTCATAAAATAGGGGGCTTTCTTCCTAATTGGAACTTGCATGTTGCTGGGGACAGGGACAACCAGGTGTTCAATGTCCAGGCAGAGGGTATATAATTCTAATCACTAAGAAGTCTTCTGTTATATCAAAGAAGAAAACACTAAACAAATGAGTCATTATTTGCATGCATGGCTGTGGTAGTCACAGAGTTTGGGAAACATACCAGCAAATTGGGGAAGGGACAGCTAGGATATAAAACCATAGATCATAGAACATTTAATTAAAAATGCCATGATCTCCTGGTATGCCTTCATCTACTGGTATATGTTGAAATGGACCTCAGAGAGGCAAAACTACAAAGCCAGCTGCCATCAGACTAGGATGAGAATTACGTTCTCACAGTTTTCATGTCAGCACATTGTTCCACTATACAAAGCCATGATATTCTTCTATTCAGGTAACGAAGGAAGGAAACTCATGTGTGACTATAGCCTCTACCTCCACTTCAAGTAACAATGACTGGATAATTTTATTCAAGGCAGACTAGAGAAATTTCTCCAAAATTATAATTAACATTTTACTCTGGCAATACAGATGAGCCCAAGAGAATTAATTAGGCATTATTCATCATTGTTAATGAATCACTGTGTGGAAAACAGGAATAACCAATGGTCTAGGTGAGGCCAGAAGTCTGTTCTTGATCTGGTGCAGACCTTGACTATTAAAGAACATGAGGTGTCAGCTCGAAATAGTAAACAGGGTATACAGTTTCATAGTCCATGAAGTACATCTTTAAATAGATTTGGTTTGGACATGGGACAAGGAACACTGCAGTTGGTGGATCAACGTGGAAAGCAGAGAAAAACAATGATTACACTCAGTGAAGGAGAAACAGTGACACATCTACTGTCCAGTGTATTCCTCTAAACTCCTGTGCTTTCTTCACTTCCACTCACACCAACTCTGCAAGACTATCTTGAATTTTTACACCATGCTCCCAGAAGGTTTACTACACCACCGCCAAAAGGTTACTTGAGAAGTTTCTATCTTTCCCTCCCCAAATGACAGATTTGATTCCTAAATAGGAGATAAAGTAAATAGAAAGATGGATAGATAAGATAGGTGGATGATAGATGATAGATAGAAAGATGATAGATTAGATAAATCGATGATACAGAGATAAAATTTCTTGTTTTTTTTTTTATCCGGTAACCTATCTAGGCTTGATTAAAATATCCCTTTGTAGTCTTAAAATGGACTTCAGTAGGGAAGGACACACAGTTAAACCTTTTTCAAAACTTATTGTATCGGTATTAACGCCTAGCAATTACAGAAATGCTATAGTGCAGTTTCCTACTGTATAAGTTAGACTTCTGAAATAAGAGTTTGGCTCAGTGAATCCTTAAAACCCCCTTTGGCTTTGACATTCTGACCTTCCTTTCCAGGTTCTAGGATTTACCCTGGATAAATCAAACAGTCAAAGAGGAAGCTACCTCTTCTTAATGGTGTTGACAGAGTGTGAGTTTACCAGATCTGCTGAAAAGATCCAGAACATTGTCAAATAGGGGAAGAAGGTCTTTCTTCCTTTCTAACATGAAACTGCATAACATTGGGCTATCAAAAACTGTGGCAGGAAATGCCTACCGGACATTCTTTTCTGATATATTTATTCATGAAAATCATACATTAAAAATCTTACAGGGATATATTGTAGACTGTAGTCTACAAGAAAGATTTTAAAAATAATAATTGTGTTGTGTCTGTACTTTATTTAATTAAGCTTTGTAGGAATGAGAAAGTCTAAATAATTCCAGTGGCTGCTGCATGTGATTTAATTATAGAAATTTCTCAGTTCATATGTCACCCACCTGTTTTTCCATGAGCTGTCCATGTTTAGTATAAATAAATAAATAAATATTGAAAATTATATGAGCATAACGTAATTTCCATTTCATTCTAAATTGCTAAGTGCTCTGAATGTAAGGCAATACTAACCAACTTTAATCACTTCAGGAGGAAGTTGCAACTGTAGTCTTGTTTGCAGTTCACCATCATAGAAATAACGCCGAAGGATGTGACAAGCTATCTATAGAACAAATGTTTAGCACAATCTAAATGATGATACCACATCTTCAGCACTGCTTTGTTCCATAAGGCTGGCAGTGAGGAGCATCATATTAACTACTTCACCTATTTTTGGCTAAGACGTCTTGAAGATTACATAGAACGCAGTAGCACTTGGTAGGAGGAACACATCAGAGCCATAAGAGAAAAGTAACACAAAGCAAAATAGTGAACTAAGATGTTCCTTTTCTTTTCCACTTGCCGCCATTACCTTGGGACCCTCAAGATCACAAGATGAACACATTATCTCCAAGGACCGCTGTGACCTTTGCTTTGTGTGCCAATAGGTACGGTGGATCCTGGATTTCAAAAGACTGATTCACTTGGTGTTCTTATGATTTTTTTTATTGCAACCTTGAATTCTATTTTTGGGAAATGATTTATTTGGCAGATAAGAGACAGTGATGAAACCTATTGACATTTGTTCTATTCTGAGCCAACTAATCATGGCAGGACAGCCCAGTGAAAGATGCCTCCAAGAAGGAAGGGTGAGGGAATGAGGTGAAAAGCCCTGCAGCCATGGACTAGCTGATGATCCAAGAAAACAGTGGGAAGGAACACCCCACCATATATTCACGTTATGGATGTGCAAAGATTCATTAAACAGGAATCTTCCATAGTGCTCAAACTCTTGGTACTTCAAGCCTTAAGTGATAGGAACTTAAAGTGAAAGAAAAAAAAACAAATCAGGAAGACAGAAATGGAGGGCATATACTCTCACGGCCATTTTTCACTTTTTGTTCCTATGAAATACCAGTGTATTTCTTCTATTGGAAGTAAAATCAACCTTAAGCACCATTAGTATTGCACAAATATGAGGGTGTCCATCCCTTCTTACCTGAGGCAGCGGCTGGTTCTCTGAATGAACAGTGGATTTGAGGTTCAGCCAACTGAAATGCTAGTGTCTGCAAATGAAATGGGTAGAAGTCACTTGTGGGCACTAAGCCTATTTTTAATTTATCAGTAATGATAATCTTATTTTACTGTATAGTTACTTATTTGCCAAACATTTCCACATTTGTTCTCTCACTTACAAATGAAATGGGTAGAAGTTACTTGTCTGCACTAAGCCTATTTTTAATCTATCAGTAATGATAATCCTATTTTATTGTAGTTTCTTATTTGCCAAACATTTCCACATTTGTTCTCTCACTTACCCCACAGCAACCTAATAAAGCAGTATTCCCATAGCTGAGTAAGCCAGAAGTTCCCAGAGGGACAGAAGGAATGAAAAGAGAACTATCCTAACTCACACAATAAAGGGCAGAAACAGGCCAAGAAAAGTGGTCCTTGCTGTCATTACTTTACACATGTGCACTGATGTTCAACAAGGAGTGTAGCTTGCCCACTGAAAGGACACAGCAGGGCACAGTACTAACCTACTAAATCTATCACTTCTACCTTAGCTTCTCTTGGGTTACCAGGATAAGGACTACAATCAGCTCACTGTCTGGATCCACAAGTCTTGGTAAAGGAGTAATATTAAAATGAACCAGTCATTTGATTGATAGGAAGAACACCCGAGATTTAAAGCGAGTTCAACTTGCCCTCCTTTGACCACTGGCCTTAAGAAAGTTACTAAAACACTAAACATTTCCTCGTATGGAAATGAGCAGTCTCAAATTCATAGCCACTCTTGTCCTCAGCTCAACTTTTGAGGAGAAGGTCTTCCTCCCTTATTCTGCATCAACAGAGGTACGATACAAAATGATAGCTGGGTTATACAAAAAGGTAACAAAATGTTTATGTGCTCAAGACTCTCTGAGATGGATAGTTCATGTTCCCAGTTTTAAAACACCATGATATTTATCTATGTCAATCTCACTCGATTTCACCTAACATTGAACACTCCCAGAGAAAACTTTTGGTCTGAAAGACAAGTCATCCAAGGCACAAATAAGGTGCTGAGGAGGTGGCTCTGTCGGGAAGGTACTTGCCATGCAAGCAAGAGGACCCGAGTTAGGGTACCCAGCACCCACATAAATGGCTAGTGTGGCAGCATGTACAGGTAATCCCATGCTGGGGAGGCAGAGATTGAAGGATATTTGAGGCTTGCTAGTTAGCTAGTAGAGTGGAGTCAGGGAGTTCCAGGTTCAATGAAACCTTGTATCAAAACTCAAGGTGAGAAATAAGGAAGACATGCAATGTTGACTTCTAGCCTCTGTATGTGTGTCTCGCCCTCACATATGCAAGCACACATACACACGGGCATGCAATGCACACCACATACACCTGGACAAATAAGTAACCAAGTACTCCTTAAGTTCCCCAAAAGCAATTGGATCTAAGAGCTACTGATGAGTCATGTATCTTTTTACAAGGCTTCAGACATGCCATAGGTCCAAACAAATGGAACTTCCAACAAAACCACAAAAGCAAAGACAATCAAATTTGATATTGTATTTTTTGAAAAATGTCTCCCTAAGACACTGATTTCTTACTGAGTACTCAAAGAAGATTAAAACAACATGGTTGACAGGATGCAAAAAGACAAACAAACAAACAACAAAAAACCTATAATCTTTCACCAAAATCAAAACCTTAATCATCCTTAAATATTGTACTTTATTATAATTTGGAAAATTTTTCATGGTAATTACATCTCATATCACCCTCACTATAATTCCAATAAAACCTCACTGCTCCAACTTTACCAACAGAGAAAGTAAACTTCACCGCTCTTAAATTAACATAAGACAGGTAAAAATTCAACCTTGTATCTTGAATACCAAGTAACTCTCTTGCATAGGATGTAGCTTCCAAATCAGGAGTATGCTATTTGGAAAGAGTAACTTAACTTTGGGAAATGGGAAACAAATATGTAACATCCATTTACATTGTCAATAAGCAAATAAACCTGACTCAGAAAGACAAATAAGCCATGTGTTCTCTCAGATGCAGACTCTAGATTTAAAAATAAAAAAGACATAAAAGTAGAAAGTGACTTATTTGGTAGAGAAACTAGGGGGAGAGTATAAGGGGTGGGCAAGAGAGGGCAGGTGAATATGACTGAAAGATTATTTATCTGCATTTGTGAAAATGTCATGAAGAAACTGTACAAAGAATATCTTGTGAATTTTTAAAAGTCAAAAAAAAAAAAACTTGTCAAAACTCTCAAACAAAGTTTGTTTTGGGTTCTGCCTTACTAGTAAGTAGAAGGAGAGGGAGACCCTTCACATCTATGGTCTACACATGTTGGGATACTGTGACCACTTGCTCAGATCTACTCAGTGACATTTCACAGATGCCACGTCCTTGGGCAAAGTTTTGAAACACAAACCACGAAACGAGAGTCTGCACCAGGGAGTTTTTGTGAAATCCTGCATCAAACGCTTTCCTCATAAACAGTGGAAAAGTTGAAGCCTTCTAGCTATGCAGTCCACCATTCCTCAGCACATGACTCGGGTATCATGTGTCCTCAGTAGCTCCTGGGTGTTTCACAATGCAATGAAGTTCTCATAACCCATAAAGGCAATGGGACAGCTGACAAGTCCCACAGAAGCCAGATATACTTGGCTGCCTCTGTGTATTTTAGAACTGCTGACCCAGAACCTGGCATGGATAGATCCTTTGTGAAATCATCTTTCCTCTCCCAAGAAAAATGTTCTCACCTCCAGAAACAATTCCAGCCAAAAATAATCTGCACAATCAAGCCCATACTTGCAAAGTTTCACCTTGCTGAAACTGATATCGCATTATTAATTCCTACTGTATGTTGAATAAAACAAGACAAAAAACATGAAGACTAGAAAACAGAATGAGGCAGCAAGAAAAATGACACAGAATCAGAAAAAAAGTAGAAAAGCAAGGAAGAACAGGGGAAGTAGAACAGAGAGAGCCTGTTTCAATGGGCTATCCACAAACCATGGAGTCTTCTATCACTGCACCCAAAGAAAGCTTTTAAACAACTTAACCGTAACATGACCAGAAAGTGAGGGAGGAATAAAAAGTAGATTGCATTAGGCCAAGAAACTGATAACTCAACAAATGAGCAATAAGACAGAGCCTTGTAGAAAAATTCTCTAAAGCCAGTAAATTAATAACTCCTTAAGGCCCTCGTGCCAGCTTTTCCTTCTAGACAGGAAGTGCCAGAAAAAGAAGAAAAGAAGGGCGAATTGGCCAGGCATGGTGGTGCATGCCTTTATTTTTTTTCCATATTTATTGTCAATAATTAGATACACTGTATGAGCAAGTCTTATAATGTCATGCCCATTTCCCTCCCTTCCTATCCCAACCACACTGGGGGCCTTCCTATATGGGCTTGCTGGACCAACTCATGTACACACACCTTGAATCCCAGCAGCCTAGAGGCTGAGGTGGAAAAATCACTAGGAGTTTGAGGCCAGCCTGGGACTACAGACTAAGTTCCAAGTCAGCGCAGGCTAAAATGAGACCCTACCTTGTGGGGGGGGAGGGAAGAGAACTGAGAACTTGGATTCAGATTTCAGCCATGTAATTTCCCAATCTTTTCACTAGAGATTGTAGAAAATATGTATTTTTGTGTTGTACTTTTCAGAGTTCTTGGCCATGATTATCTCCAAATCACTGGGAGAAGACTGCAAATTATTTGGTCTAGATTTTTTGTGTTTCTATAAATTCCATGTGGCAGCCTGAAGATAACTTGCATTAAGATTTCTTTAAATCAAGTAATGTTACAATTTTAAACATTGAATTCTGTCCCAGAAGCAAGTGGAATGTTAGATTAGGACAAAGGCATTGGATGACTAATATGGACTGTCTGTCATTGTGATCAGCAAATCTGAACTGAGGAAGACTTTGAAATGCACTCTTTACCCACCACCAAGAATACAACATATTACACAGCTTATGAATGATTGGGTTGTCTCATTAAAAAAACGTTTGTCAGAATTTAATTGCTTCCACCCTGATTTTAATTTCCTCACCTGCCAGCATTGATCAAAAGCACTGAAATCACCTGACACACTGGCTGATTATGATGAAATTAATCAGATTTTTTAAAAGCAAATTGCTTTGGCCTAAAGGCAATACACAACTTCCTAATGTGATATTTATAAGGGATCTATCAATGCAACTTATCATGTAGAAATTAAGTGAGAGACTTTAGGAATCCTGATCAGAAATATAAATTACTTTCAGAGTTACAACACTGAACTTAAAAAGGTCAATTTTTAACAAAGTTTTCAGTATTAGACATGAAATCTCTCCAAGGAAGAATACCTCAAAACCAATCAGAAAGCAGTTGGTTACCCCAATAACAATCATGCCGCTATTGCACCAGTAATTACATCCTGCCTGGCTGATAAGTTGTGTAATTTGTTGGGTAAAACTGCTGAGTAAGATTACTGATTATGTTTCTCCCCTAGAGCCTGAATGGCACTATAGAGCAAGAAGGAATTTTCCAGCTCAGTTCCAGCTTGATTTCTCAGTGTTCTGCAACTGAAGAATATGTAGTTTTAGCAGTAGGGTCTGACTATTTCATTCTGGTGGGCAACCAAGAGCAGTGGCAATAGCTTCTGATGTTATAGTGGCCTTAGATGCCTCCAGTAACTCACTGGGAGGTATCCCACTGAGAGATAATATAGGTACTGGAAATTTTCCTATAATAACCTACAGCTTCTAAGAATAGCAGCATCTACCCATGCAACTTACTTCTGTTTAAACTCATATATATATATATATATATATATATATATATATATATATATATATATAAAATTTAGCAAATAAGTAGATTTACACATGCCTTTTCATACATCTTGAGTTTAATTCTTTACCTCTCCTCTCCTTCACTCCCCACCCCCAAATCCACTTAAAAAGTTTCTAGAGTATTCTGCAATATTCCACCCTTTTTTCACATCACATGTGTTCTACTATCCTCTCTTGTTAAGTTCTCTCCCCTTTCCCCAGCCCTATGGCTATGGAAGTCATAAGCCCTAAGAGGAAAGCTATCACTGTTGTTTGGCTAAGTGGCTCTGTTATGTGCGCATTAAATAGCCCTCTAAGTATGAACGTTTATGTCCATAGATTAGTGCTATTCTCTCCTTTGGTTAGAGAAGCTTCTCTTTACAGATGGCAACTAATGAGGACACTCAAAACCCATCCAAGTGCTGAGAATAAGTGACATCTCCATCACTCCCTCTAAGGCTTGGGGAACAATGCAGAATTAGGGATGGCAAGAATATAAGAGTCAGTGGCTGGGAAGGAATGCTGAAGGATGCTGTTTTCCAGGCATGGCCATTGCATTTATAATCTCACAGTGACTGGGATACACTGCACAGACCCTTACAATATTGTTCCCTCCACACTCCATCATGGATGATGGAGGTAAGCATAAGACTGAAAACCTTCCCAAGCACTTATTAACAATTAATGGGAGCTGGAGGAATGGGAGAGATTTTCTGGGGTGGAGTAGCCACTGGCTGGATCCATGTCCCTTGGTAAACAATCCCCCATCCTTACTTATACAGGCAATCCTAATTAAACTCAGTTGGTCCCACTTACACAAAACAAATAAAACAGACCATTGAATAAAAATACAGACTCATTTGGAAGAAGGGGTCTGGTGAAAGGGGGACTTGGTGGAAGCTGGACTCCCAAAAAAGGTAATGGGAGGGGAATTATGATAATACAAATGCATTAAACTTGTCAATAAAAAACACATTTTTTTTTAAATCTGATGGGAAATGTTCTTAAGGGAAAGGGAGAGGTGAGAAATGGGAAGATAAAGATATGGACATGGTCAAGACACGTGATATGCTTGTGTGAAAATATCTTCATGCAACCCTTTACTAGTACAATGAATGTACACCAATAAAACTTATGTTTATAAGATGAATACCTAAAAAGAAGTTTAGTCACACGTGCTCAAACAGCAATAGCACAGTGCTTGCCAACAGGCACTTCAAAGTGTGCAGAGAAGAACCCATATACAATTACCTCCGGAAGTTTGAGGAATAGGTAGAATTAAATAAGTCAGCTAAACTTGCCCTGAGTAACAGAACTGATAATGTGACATTCACATAATCCAATATTACCTTATTAATGGTGTATGTGTGATTATATGTGTGGAGGTCTGAGAACGTTCTCAGGGTATCTGAACTCTCCTTCCTCCTTGCTTGGCAAAAGGCCTCCCTTGTTCTGCTGCTGTGTAAGCACCAGGGTAGCTGGCCACCAGCTTTAGCTTTCTCCTGGATCCACTTCACACTACCATGGACACAATGGGATCACAGACACAACCACAACTTTGTGTCATGCTAACACAAGAGCTGAAATTGAAAATCACACAAGCAAGCGGACAGGTAAATGCCTATAATCCCTGAGCTATCTCCCCAGCCTCAAAGCTTACTTTTGTGTTGATAATTTTGACCAGTGTTTTCATGCAGAGATGTAAATGTCTCCACTGAAGCCTACTGAGATACAAGGGTGTTATGTTAGTAGAGCACCATCTTCCCACTGGGCAAGAGGCAGAACAGTAGAGGAACTCCTGCTGGGGACCAGGCCTGATGCTCTGATCTATGGAAACCAGGCAATACATCGTGATGACTCTGCAAGACAGGAGGAAAGAACTGCAAATCTCCCATACATAATTATTCGGTGCTAATTCTTGTGCTAATATCTACCACAAACAGTGCTTAAGACAATCAGGAAACTGTCAAGTACTAAACTATTTTACAAGAAGTAACTGAAATGATAGAGAAATACTGTCTACTGTGTCCTAGCATGAAGAGGTGATTTTAATGCACTAATGTTGTTATTCTGACTTGGAAATATAGACATCCACATTAGTGTAGTAATTAGGTTCCCAAACAGCACACCTATATTTGAGTTACTCTGCAAATACTAAATATCCTGAGGCTGCTGAATTGAACAGAATAATGGAGGACATGGGGTGGGTGAGGGTAGGCCTCACAAAAACCAATAAACACAGCTTTGGACATGTTGTGTTGAACCTTAAATATCTCCCTCACTGTAAAACTTTTCCAGATACAAAAAGGTTTATGAACTAAACTGTGTTGTTTTGAGACTTAGCCTCACTGTGAAGCCAAGGTTAGCCTAGAAGTAATGATCCTCCTGCCTCAGCCTCTCAAATGCTAGTATGAGAGAAAGGTGCTACTATTTCATGCCAGGCCATGAAATAGACAAATAGCCTTCTGAAGACTGCTATAATATCCAAATTAAATATACAGACCATGTACAAAACTTAATTTTTATCACTCTAGTTGATCAAAAGAATCATCCAGCTCAATGTAATGTGTATAATATAGTAGTTAGTAGGGTTGGGGTGGTGGTGGAAGAAATGAGAAAACACAGCAGCACGAAATACAAAGTAGTAAATATGCAGAATGAACAAGCCAAAGTAATGTACAGCATGAAGACTCCAGTTAATAACAGCATATTATACTCAAGACTTCTCTAAATAAGTAGATGTTTGTTCTTCCACGTAAAAATTAGAAATAATGGATGGGTTAATTTATCTCGCTGTAATAGTCATTTTATTTTTAAATTTTTATTTATTTATTTGCAAGCAGAGAGAGAGAGAGAGAAAGAGCAAAGAGTGAGAGACAGCATGGGTGCCCCATGGCCTCCAGCCACTGCAAACAAACTCTAGACACATGTGTTACCATGTGCATCTGGCTTTATGTGGGTATTAGGGAACTGAACCAAGGTCATTAGGCTTTGTAGGCAAGCACCTTAACCACTGAACCATCTCTCCAGCTCCCAGTATTCATTTGATAACGTGTATCTTAGGTTGTACACCTTAAATGTATAAAGTAAATTTTAAAAAGAAATTTGAATTCAAAAAACTTAAAAAATTAAATTTTATGAAGTAGCGCTTATTAATCATACTATTTCAATTACAGAGTCAAACATTTTAGAAACATTTATCCTTTAGGACAAGTCTAGACAACATTACTACATCTACATTGGATCTCAAGGAACTGAAGCTTTAAAAGATTAAGTAACCTGGGCTGAAGAGATGGCTCAGCATTTAAGGCAATTGCCTCCAGTGCCTGAGGCCCGGGGCTCAATTCCCCAGGACCCACATAAGCCAGACCCACAAGGAGGTGGCCCTGGTGCTCTCTCTATATATCTCTCTCTCTCTCTATCTCTCTCTCTCTATCTATCTATCATCTATCTATCTCTATCTCTCTCTATCTCTCTGTATCTCTCTGCTTGGAAAATGAATAAATAAAATATTTCTTAAAAAAAGATTAGGTAACCTAATTAAGCTATATATGCACCTGTAAGTATTGTAGGAAAAATTTCAATTCAGCTTTTTGACCCACACCTCCTACTGATCCCACTATGCTGTTCAAAAATAGATCAGAACTTGAAGGGAGCCCTAGAGTTGGAAACTATGATGGAAATCTAGAAATAGAGGAAGCACAGAGGAGTATCTGAGGTTTCTATGAGATGCACGGGGCAAGGCAAAGTCTGAAAGGACAAGACAGGTAGGCAACGAAGCTATCCAAGCATCTGAGTCCTCTGTTGGCCATAAAGTGGGGCACTAGAAATATTAAGGTCAAAATGATGGAAAGTTCCATTTCAGAACAATACAATAAACAGATTTCAATGCAAAGCCTGCTTCACAAAGAGCCAAATGACCATCTGTCATAGAAGCCATGTGTGATACCCAGGCGGCAGGAGGAGTAGGTAGTGAAAGACGGGCAATGCAGCTCTGTGTTTCAGAGGCTTGGTAGCTCAAACATAGGAGAAAAATAGCTCAGATGTCTACATCAAATTCTGAAAGATGCCTTCTGAAGAAAAGACCACTGGGTAATACCCAAGGGCTTCTGTGTTTCACTAAGCATGTGACAGCCCCACCCCCTTCCTGGTTTTCCAGATGATCACAGGAGGAGACAGAGAACACATTTGCCAGAGCTCTATCAACTACTACTAGGCGGTGTGAAAAGTGAGTTCCCAGGGTCATAGGATGGGACAGGTGATAATACACAAGGGTAACTGAAGATTAACATACTGAGGTAACCCAGATGTTGAAGAATCAAGAAAAGGCTAATGAAGTTTGACTGAAAAAAATAACAAGTAGAAGAAAGTAAATGAGTATTAGATGAAGTGAGACCTTCCAAAAGAACATCAAATTCATTCCAAAATAGTTCAGCCAGTAGTAAGTTACCTATACCCTGTAAACAACCCCGCCCGTGTTCATACAAGCAACCCTAAATTCAGAGGGTCATCAAAAAATAAAAACAGAAAGACATCCAAGTAGAAGTGGAACTAGAAGATGGGGTTTCCCAGTAGTACTGGGAGGGAGACAAGAGAAGGTAATGGGGAAGTGCCCAAGTGTGATCAAATTGCATTATGTACATGTATAACAATGTCAAAAGTCATTGATAAAATTTATAAAGAAAATAAGAAAACAAAATCCTGGGTCTGCAAGCATCCCTTCACACTTTACAACAGATGTACATGTATGTTTACATAAGCACCATAGCACAAAATCCTCCTAGCAGAAGTGACATGTTAAGGAGTGCATGACATCTGATTCTACCACATTCCTAGCATTCTTTATCACTACCTTATAAAGTCTGGCTACTTTTGACTAAGAAAACAGAGCATAGAAATTACTAATCATAAGCAAAAGAAAGGAAAGAACAAGTTTCATTGGTCAACCGCCCTCCTAAAGGAAATGAGAAAAGGCAAAAACAGAGAGGAGTAGAGAAGGAGGGAAGGAAGATGGGAGGAAAGGGGAAATGATTTTAAATGTTGCACCCCAAAGAAAACATAAATGCTTGAGGTGTTGAAAATGCTAGTTACCCTGACTTCTTTCCATGTATCAAAATATCATTCCACAGGATAATCCTGGGGAGGCAGAGACCTGTTTGCTAGTTTGTCTAGTCCAACTGGTGAACTGTGATCTTTGGGTTCAGTGAGAGACCCAAGTAATATAGAGAGCAAATAACTCACCTGATATCAACCTCTGACTTCATATGTGCATGCACGCATGTGCTCCGACACATCAATATACATATATGCACTCATGATGCCAAACACATGCACACAAAAAAATAAAAATAACAGCCAAATTTTAGAAATTGTCAAGTTTAAATATTGTTCAAAGAAGAATATCTATAATGAGCCTCTTTTTTTCTTCCAACTAGACAGATACATGAGATATTCTTTATAAACATGAATCTAGACTATATCACAACAAATTAAGTATAGAACCCAGGTATCACTTTTCTCACTGTTTTATGTTTGAAATACAAAATGCTTTCATTAAAGTATCTTTATTTCTCAGTTTTAATTTCAAATGTAATCACTAAGATTAGACACAGCCCACTTGAAAAGGGGCTCATTTTTTAAGAATTTAAAGGACTCTGGAGATGGAATCATTGAACTAGATGAGATTGAAGCTTTTCCCTTCTTAGCACTATTTTTGAGTTCTAAAACCAGTAGTCAAGACAATAGGCCACAACTCTACATTAAGCTCCTGCTATCTGCTAATTCAGGGAATCTCTGGAAAGCCAAGAAAACTTCTATGTAAACTCACCATGGATTAGACCACCGGTTAGATTAACAACAGCAATGCACTGTGTGTCTTCCATGGGCAAGCTTGCATTACCAAGGCAAGTAGATCAAAATTCACCTACCACAGGCTACATTCTTGTTCCAGTACAAAATCTCTGAGCCTACTCTTTAATGCCAAATAAGAATGACACTGTGTAGGCCCTATATATAATCCCATTAGAGTTCACACTACTCACTATCTAGAATAAACACTAAATCTTACCCACTACTATGAACATTAACGTAATCCTTACCAAACAAGCTTGTGTGGAAGATTCATAAAACAGATCAACCCAATCTAACCATATATTATCAGATCAAAACATGGACTCACTCAGATGACTAAGGAGAACATATTAGTTTGCACAATCAATGTGAGCTGATAATGACAGAAAGGGGTGGAGAGAAGTAAAATGACCAAGAAGTCCTGGTTTCTCACCTCAAGAATAGAAGACTTAGTTTGTGGCCAGGAATGCAATCATGGTTGTAGGCATGACCCAGCAACCAAGTGTGTCCCTAAAACTGATGTGGTCAAGAGAGCAAGCAGCTCCAGCGCAAGGTCACTGTCAGCAGTGTGCTGGCGAGACAGAGGAAGTGAGGATTCAAACTTCCTTTTCCTTTGTTTGGACAAAAAGTCATATTCATCATACCGCCGTATTTCATTCAAAATCCACAGAGAAAATAGCTGGGGAAAATAAGGATGTTTTCCTATCCGAGGTCAGAGCAAGAGACAACAGGCTGTTCTCATATTACTAAAAATAAATTATAAGCAGGAAAGAGGTGGGGCTTGACAGATTACTTCAAATTAGAAATATAATCCTGGGAAACATACATGTAATTTACATATTTACACATCTATAAAGGAATTAACAATTCAACTAATTATATTGTTTAGGCCTAAGTTCATTCATAATTGAAAAAGCTTGTGCATGCCCTCTATATTTCACTTGCCTTCATCAACTTTGGGCACAACCTCTTAAAGAACATTCCCTTCCCAGCCTGAGAAGACTGCATTTAAAAGAATGATGTAAGCTATGCTTGTAGAATAATGTATAGAAATGATCATGCCCCCTTAACAGCACTTGTATCTTCAATCAGGAAATTCAATTTTAGCAGCAAAACTATGTTTTGGCAAAAGTGCAATTGAACTCAGTGTACTTGTCACATTTCTAAATATACTCTGGTCACCATGACAACAAGGAAGACTGATGGATTGCTTAAAAGAGTACGGTATATTTAATTGTCAGCATTTTAAACTGACTCAGAAAAAAATGCTGTGTGATAGGTCTACTCACCATGGTTACTGCTGGCTGAGTCCATAATAATAAAAAGGTTCATATACGTATATCACCAATGTGCACAAAAAAAAGAAAATAATAAAACAGGAGAAGTCAGAAGTCCTGGTATTTCCAATTGTGCCAAAGACCCAACTGAAGAATTTAGGAAGAACTTGTTCTTGTTTAGGTGACACTCAGGGACCGCTCTCCTGGACCTGTCAGGTGAGTTCCCGGATGTACATCTGTCCTCAAGACCACTAGAGCACATCCTAAATCAGATCCCAACACCTGCTTCCTTCGGAAAGGCAAGGTAAGAAAGAACTCAAGGGTACGTTCCGTAGGGACTTAGCTGGAATTGGGCATGAGAGGGGTTCTTTTTTCTCTCTCTTTTTCAAGTAGAACTGTTTCCAAATGATCATCTTCAAGAACCCAATCATTTCCTAAACACTCCTCAAGCAAAGAGAAGGAAGGCGGTAATTTTCTATAGGTTAGGGATGCAGGTGTAACAGACAAGAGTTGGCTTTCAAGGAGTTGACACCAGAACACTACATGAAGACAAAAACATAAATAAGTGAGCCATAAAAGAGAATGAAGTAATCAAACCAGTTCACTAAATCATTTACTACATAGTACATACAATTAAGAGATCTGTCAGCAATTTTAAAATGTATAGACCAGAAACCAAAACATACTAACACTAATGTATCATTATACAAAATATAAAAAGATAACAGAAGATAAGTGGAGGCTGTGCTCCTTTAGTGAAAGATTAGTGAACTTCTGGAAAGATATGACATTTGTGCCATACCATCCTTACATCATGACTCCAAGCCAGTTTATATAAAATCAGGAAGATTTATATTTTGAGCCCAGAGCCTTTAAAGGCCATGAAAAGATCTTTCAAATGTTTCTACACAGGAGCAAAGGTACTGCATAGCAAGGGGAGGATATATGTGACAGGAACAGGAAATCATTTTTGATCTCTCCATAAGGTGAATAAAAAGGCCACTGCATAGCTGAAGAAATGGATAAAAGAGAGGAGTGAGAGTAATCAGTCAGGAATATTGGAAGCAAAATCAGCATATACTGGCCAAGCATTAGGTAAGATGAGTGAGAACATTACCCATGATCTAGCCCATAGGTCAAGGTAGAGCTTAGGATACAGATTTTCTAGCAATTTCTGGGGGTCACTACTGCTCTGTGGACCATAGTCTTGAGAAGTAGCTAGAAAAGTCTAGAGGCAGAACCACCATTAAAGTAGGAAAGGCTGAGAGTTTTGCTGACAGTAGTAACAGGTGGGGGGGAGAGAGAAAAAAATCCAAAAGTTGAGAGAGAGAGAGAGAGAGAGAGAGAGAGAGAGAACACCAGACCAATAAACAAGCTCGGAGCTTGAGGACAAATAATCTAAATGGAAATAAAAGACAGTGGTACAGCATTGATTTTGAACTTTCCTTCACAACATTTTTCACTGCCGGAGCCAGAACTGCATAGTTTCTATCTATCCAACGCAGAGTACTATCACAGCTAATAGTTTGCATAGTCTTAAATCTAACCCGAGGGCCAGAGAAAATGACTATGGTTATAGATAATAATAAAAACAACATTTACTGACAATGTGTTCTCTGCCAGGCTCAACATGAGCTATCTTCAAATCTGACTGCACTCTTACGTTTATTTAACATACAGCAAACTGAGCCTCAAAGACATCTTTAACTCACTGTTTCAACTGGATTCCAACCCAAGAATGGATCCTAACTCCCATGAGCCTCTCCTTTATCCTGCCCAAGAAGTTGAATTTTTTTAGGAGAACGTGATCACCTGAGGCATTCTTCCAGAATGTTCCTTTCAGGATGACTCAGATTCAAGACTGCAACTGGGAAAATTACCCCCAGAGATTCTAGTTGTGGTGTAATGAAGTGCTCAGGGTGAGGAAGCCAATCCTTAAGAGAATTGATAACATGTCTTCCCATAGAAACCAACTTAGCTGGAGTGTTTCATGGGCCATTTTGTTTTCTGTGTTCAGGGTCACACCTCTGTCCACTATAGTATAGTGTTCTGTCTCAGACCCACATTTACCTTGACTATGTTCTGCTTCTACCTCAAAGAGTTTCTGCTCAGAAAGTAGCTGGCTCTCACAGTGATTGTGTTTGCAGCTAGGATGGGAGCAAGAGGCCCTCGTCTTTGAAGATGCATGCTGAACGGTAATACGTATTGACAAGGCATCAGCAGATAAGAAAGATGAGCTCAGACATTTCCCCAGCCCAGGAAGTGGGTAACAAATAAACCACAAGATCTTCCTTCTAGTCACCCACACTGTGCTTTCCCAAGATGATTCACAGGTATGGCTCCACGGATCTGACAGAGGGGACCATCTCAGGAAGATGAAAGGATGTTTTTATGCCTGCTCTCTCTCTTTTTTTTTTTAATATGTTCCTTCTCGAGTAATAACTATTAATTGTGCTATGCGGGCAGTACAGAGATGAGTCTACCGGGAAGCCAGCACAAATCCATCAAGTGCTTTTAGCCGAAGCTTTTTAGAAGCAATTGCTTACCACATTTTCACTGCTCTTTTTCTCACAGCTAGAATTAAAGTGGATTTTACCATGCAATCACTCCAATGCCCTTCTCCCCCACCTCCACAGTGAACACAGAAGAGAGCTCCTGGCCTATGACTAGCAAAATTACAGTCGTTTGTGGGGATAGGGGGATCTATTCATTTAGTATGTATAAAGAGCAAGTATTGGGCCCAAGATGAGTAGGCTACATGCATTAACATATGACAGTTTTGTAAGATCAGTATTGTCTAACTTGGACAAATGAAAATATGAATGCTGGCCTAAAATCATTCAACTAAAAAAAAAAAAACCAGCAAATCCAAGAAGTAAACATGGGTCTTCTGACTCCAAGGCCACCATTTGCTTTCCCTATCATTATAGCTGCTCTCTGTATACTTGAGAGAGTACGCATTGTTTTCCATTCTGTTCTATAAGAGGACCAAGGCTTCAAAAACTACTAAAAGTGAGTCAGGCAGCATCTAAAAAAAAGTAAAAATAACAAAGCCCTCAGCTTCTCTAAGTGTGGCCTCTGAGCAAAGCAAGTCTATCCTGGGCCTGGTCTCAGGATTCACTGATGCTTCTACACCATGCCAGTCCTGGAATCCCAATGATGCTTGAATTTGCTCTGCCATTATCACAGCATCACCCAAAGCTTGGTCCCTCACTAAACCCCACATCACATATGGACAAGGAGGGACATAATTGACGATCAAGGACTTTTAGTTCACAGAGTAGCTGGCTCGTTATAAAGTATAATGGAATCATGATGGGAAAAGGTAATTTAGTCTAAGATGAAACTCAAGTCTTCCATCCTTATCCTCCGTCTCCTATGGGTACATATAACAAAGGATCAATGAACAGGACAAAGGAGAATGATCTACACTTGAGGCATTGAGATAAAACATCTCAACAGAGATGAGGATTAGGTGTGCAGGCAGCATCCTCTCTGTCTTCCCTTGCTCAGAGGGGGCGTGAGGTTAAGTATTGGAGAGATTCTTTATCATAAACTGAGCTGGCAGGGAAGCCTGATGAGAATGCTAATTAAATTAAGAAGCAAATAAACATTGGGATTAGTGTTCTTTATTTTTGGTAGCTGTCAAGAAAATGAGAAGTATCCACTTCTAACTCTATCCCAACCATAAATAAAAGTTAGCTTCACAACAATTTCTCTTTTTACTAATGTTTTTAATAGTTTTTTTCAACATGCTCCCATTTCACCTTCTATGTATGTTTGTGAAGCCTGGGGTGGCGGGAGTCAAACAGCAAGAGAAAAAGACTTGATTCCTCTTTTCTAAGAGCTCAAACTCTGGTACCTATGGCCAAGCACAAAATGTTGTGATTTTTTTTTAAGTCAGCAAGTTGTGTTCTCAATTATGAAAATACCAAATGTCAGGTTTTTCTCCAGTCCAAGCAATATTATAAAATGAGCCAATTCTTCTGAATCAGACTATTTTTTAATGAAAATCATGACTGTTAAGCTTCTCCTTTTAATGCCAATATTATTATAACTCAGAAAAAAGAACACAGGGTCAATTTACTATGTTCTATATTCTTCCCAAGCTTAACCCAGCACTGATCAATAGGAATATGAGTCACCTATGAAATGGTGAATTGACTAGTAGCCAGACTTCAAAGATAATAAAGAGAAACTTATGTTACAAATGTATCTAAATACATGGTGCTAGCCATGTTTCAAGGGTAGTGTGCACTAATAGTGTATATCATATTGGGGAGCACAGCTCCCACCTCTGCTCAATTTTCCCATCTAGGCTCTGAACATAACGTGCATGTGTTGAAGATAAGATTTTTTTTGGTAATAGTTCTCAAGATACATATTCCCAATATTGCAGAGTTTCTCTCATTACTGAATGTGAGGGCCAAAATCAAGACACTGATAGAAATTGCCACAGGGGAGAAATGGCTCCATCACATAGGTGAGGCTGGGGACAGACAGCCCAAAGCACCCATGGGAATATCCTTTCAACAGATTACATCACATTCAAGACTTCAGATTTTTGCCCTGAAACTTTTTATACTCTGAAACAAGGTTCCTTTCCTAGCTCTAGTCACCAATATGAACACCTGTCAGTCCTGTGTGCAGCCTCTGAAAATAGCACAGAATAGAAAAAAAAATTCAACTGTATACCAATGAATGTTGAAAGAAAGGAGGTAAGAACCCATCTCTTCTCCATTCTTTCTGTTTCGAGCCTTCTGATAGGGAAAATTCTATGTCCCTGTCAAATGACAGCAGGCAGTCTCTCCATCACTTCTATTTCAAGGATGTTACCTGACTGGTGAAAGGTCTACATCCACTATGCCCTATTTATCAAAGAGGTGAGTGGAAGACCCATCTTGGCTGAATAGTAGCAGCTTTCCTCAAGGAAAAAATAATCAAGTTCACAAACTCTTTTGAAGATTTTAGAGCATATGGCCCCATTTTACTGAAAACAAGTTTCTTTCCACCTGGGTTCCTGAGAAGGAAAAGACACTTAGCCAATAACTGATGGATTTGCTGAGATTCAGTTTGCCCAGAACTTTTTATTTTCCTTTTAAATAGGGATTTATATTCCTATATTCCTATTATATCATCTTTAAACTATATAACCTAGACTAAAAAAATATTTTCAAAAAATTATGAACATCTACTTTTTCAAAGTTTTCCCAGAGAAAGCAGTGGCTAAGTTTTTGTTTGCTTAATTCATCAACTCAACCAAAACTCAAAAGAATATGAAAAATAATGACCATGATCTCTATGCAGCTAAGTAGACAGAATAAAAAATCATCCTCACTGAAGTCTTCAACTAAATAAGAGACTTTAGAAAATATTTTACTTTCTAGATCGCACATCCCTATACAAAAAAACCACATGTGCGCCATCTTTTTCTTCTTTAATCTTAGAGTTAGAAAAATGTTTTTGCTGAGACAAAGGTACTGAGTGTCACAGAAACCATATCATGGAGTCCAAACTTTCCAGGTGAGGAAATGATGATCCAAGAAAAATAGAATTGTTCCATGTCAGCTCTATCCTGTCAGAATCGCTCCTAAGCATTCCCTTAGCTACTTAAAGCTTAAATGAAGCAGCCAGCCCCAAAATATATTTTTTTACGTATATTGAGCAAAGTACTCCACAAATAGCAGATGCAAAGAAAAATCAAAACCCTGAGGAGGATCTTCACAGACATAAGGAGTCTGGGACGAGCTCTCACCCTCCTTGGAACACATTCTTGGGGAAGGTTCTTCCCTGAGGACACTCTTTGCCCGCAGCTGCCCTATGTGGCTGCCAGTCCTTCCACACTCCAGATACATAGGTCCAAAGACACTGCAGGCCTTTCTTGAATTCCTCTAATCATTACTCCACTCCCACCACCACACCCCAGCCTCCCGTTCTTCACCACTTCTACTTCTCTATTGAGACTTTCAGTCCCAGATCCTTTCCTTTCCACACGTGAATCAGTACCTCGTGGCTCTATTTTTTCCCCCAAGTCAAGGTGGAAGTTCAATGGAGAGCCCATTAATAGAACACTGTGGCCCTTTACCTGCCCTGGCTCTTCTCAATCCTATCTTCATTCAGCAACTGGCCTTCCTAGTTCTCACACCTACACACCTTGATTATCCTATGCTAAATATAACCTTACCGGGCTAAGATAGCAATGATTCAAAAATAACTAATGACAATCCTCTTAATTTACAGTGTTGCGTTAATGAAACATTTCTTACTCATGACTCATTTGATTCTTATAACTCAAAGTACAGCAGAATGGGATGCCCATTTAGCAGAAGGGGCAAAGTTGCAGAGACTGGAGGCAATATTACCAGAGCCTTGACTTCTGGAAGCTCAAGTCAAACATCCTCACATATGCTCTGGAGTCTTCTCCACAGAAATCAGCAGACCGGGGCTGAAGAGATGGCTCAGGGTTAAGGCATAACCTAAAGACCTGAGTTCAATTCCGCAGTATCCATGTAAAACCACATGTGTCTGGAGTTCATTTGCAGTACCTAGAGGCCCTAGGGTACCCTCTAGCTCTCTCTGTCTCTCTCTGTCTCTCTCTCTCTCTGTGTGTTATGTGTGTATGTGTGTATGTCAGCTTGAAAATAAAAAATAAAAATATTTTGAAAACATACAATAGTCATGGAACAATAAATCTCTCATCTGCACCTTAATGACACCTTCATTTTTAATATACTTAAAAGGGGAGAGAAACATTAAAACATTAAAAGGAAAAAAGTTCTCCATCTGATTCTGGAAGCGACTATGGGTAGAAATATCTTGTAAAGAACGTGGGTGTCCTGTAAGACTCATCGTCGTCATCATTATAATTTCTAGTCATGCTGTGTGGGCAGGTGTCCGTGGAGAAGAAACACCACTGGCACCCAGATTAGCAGCTTCTTTATCAGGAGAGTAAAAAGGAAGTCTGCAATTCTTAGACCTCAGAACCCAAATCACAGCTTTTCCCTTGGGGATCATCGCACACCAAGTCTGTGCCTTAGCTGGGAATCCTTGAGTCTGCTGAGGGAAGTAATCAAACGTCAAGTCCATCTCAAAATGCGCCCTGGGGCAAGGTGCAGAAAATAGCACGAGCTGCCCAGACAGAAAGCTGGCCTTAGGGTCCCTAGTAACAACTCTCACTGGCTGGCTTTTAATCATTTGCCTTGTTTGCATTTTTGTTTTCGCTCTCATCTGAGAACTGAGTTTTTGCGTGAGATGTGGGAGGCGATCGTGAGGAAAAGTGACCAGTAGTAGAGTTGCTGGCCTCCCCTGGCTCTGTGCCTCCCCCTTCCTAGAACACATCTGCCTCTACCATGTTTTCCACTGCATTTAAGACCCAGCAAGATTTAGGAAACATGTCCAAGGTCACAGGAATCATCAGTGCCCCGTCATCTCTGCTCTCCTGTCAGCTCTAACATCCTGATTCTATCCAAGAATTTTTTCTTGTGGGTTAATATTTTAGAAAGATGAGCCAGGTTTATTTGAATTAAAATATATTAGACTTTCAAAATACATCTGTTGATGATGATGACATACTGTGTCCTGAAAGTAGAAGGTATGGGGAGAAAGTAAACATGAGGGGCCCGGCCAAACCTTCCATAATGATTCCATGGGGATCTGTGTGTGTGTGTATATATATATATATATATATATATATATATATATATATATATATATATATATATATATATATATATCAATCCTTCCACCCTTCCTTCCCTCTCTCCTTCCCACCCTTGCTTCCACATTTACCAGTTTACTATAAATACCCCCAAAGCATACAGGTGAAGTGATGCTTAGGGTGAGATGTGGGGGCTGGTAAGCCACTTCCAAGCCTTCTCTGGGAAAATCCTCTCCCAGGAACTTCTACATGAATAGTCACTTAGAAACCTCAGGAGTCTTTCTTAAGGATTTCCCATGTGCTTAAGGAACATATGAAAAGCTTACAGTAGGCCTAAGTGAGCCCCCAGACAAGGTTCATTCCCTTTCTGATGGGAGATGATAAACTAAGGACAGAGCTTCATGTAGCCACATGATGAACAAGACATAAAATGCAAGAACAAAACTAAATACACATCCTTCTGCTAAAGGAGGTCTTGGATATATTCTTTAAAATGTTACATCTTGCATTAATTATTTATTTAAAAAACAGGAAAAATATGAATTGAGAAAAGAGGTATAAAGTAAACAAAGCAGGATGTATTAAGATTTAAAGAGAAATATATATATCAAGATACTTAAAATAGATGAGCCAATGTGAGAGTTGATTTATTAAAATAAATATTAAACTTTTGCTAAACCAATCCAGAGTGGGACTAGGGAAATACTATGCAGAAACCACAAAACTATACATGATATACAAAAGAAATAAAAAATAAGCACAGGAAATTATGTGTGTGCAAATGAAATTAGATACTCTCCTAAATATTAACCAAGGGCCCACAGGAAAAAAATATCCAAAATTCAAATTATCATAAGCATAGAAGAAACATAAAAACTTTTAAGTACAAAGATCATTCATCCAAAAAAAAGTACCAAGTCATGAAAGATTTACACGGAAATTCTATTGCATTTTTAAGGAATGGAGGGCTGGTGAGATGGCTCAGCAGTTAAGGCACTTGCCTCCAGTGCCTAAGGCCCCAGGTCCAATTCCCCAGATCCCACATAAACCAGACCCACAAGGTGGTGGCCCTGGTACTCTCTCTCTCTCTCTCTCTCTCTCTCTCTCTCTCTCTCTCTCTCTCTCTCTCGCTCTCGCTCTCTCTCTCTCTGTCTCTCTCTGCTTGAAAATGAATCAATAAAATATTTTTTAAAAAGGGAATGGATTGTGTGTTACTCATATTATTTTTAAAAACAGAAAGCAGAAAAATTCATTAGCTTACAATAATTTACACATAACATTGACAGAAAAATATAAAACTGTTAACAAACATATATTATACACACAGAGACTTGCCAAGTAATCTAACTTGAGAAAATTGATGTGAAAATTAAACTATTAACCTCTAGATTCTAAAAACATACACACACATACACACACAAAAAATACATAATCTCTAAGTATATGTTATTCCTAATGTTAAATATTATATTAAGATAGCATCTTTAAATTATATTTACATACTACAGCAAATATATAGGACAAAAGAAATAAAATACATATTTTGTTTGTATAATGGTTTCTACTTCAAAGTGAAAAATCTTAAAATTATACAGATAAGCATTTGTCAGTCTCAATTAAAAACAAAACAATAACACTTTCAAAAAAGTATGGCTGCTCATTAACAGAATGTATGTCACAACCAAAGCCAGCCTTATATTAATAAGCATTTCCATTACTCAAGATCAATAGAGGGATGTTCACCTTCTCTTTTATGTAAAATTTCTCTTCTGGAGATGGCAACAACATAATTGAAGAAATCTTGGAGTTAGTTAAATTGTAAAGATAAGGTAAATTAGAATTATTGGTAGATTATATGATTATTTAAATTAAAACAAAGGAATTGCCCTAAAAAATTCAGTGAGAATTTTTTTGTAGTGGCTGAGAATATAGTTGATAATGGCATTCAAGATCCAAAACACACACACACACAGAGAGAGAGAGAGAGAGAGAGAGAGAGAGAGAGAGAGAGAGAGAGAGAGAGAATAATTGAAAGATAAAACAGATACTTTGAATCATCAAATATTATTCCCAAACCACAAAAATCAAAAACTTAAATTGAATAAATTTTAAACATTTTTTTTCAATCTGTAACTAAAAAAGACATACAAAGTTAGTCTCCTTTCACAGACTAAGGTGCTCTGTGATTGGATGCTTGGTTTTAGCATTTTGATTTGTAGTTCTGAGTATGTACCCAAGGCCTCTGCCTGCTAAGCCGGCTCTGAACCACAACCCTAGCCCCTAACTAAATGTCTTCATTATAATAACTCAAGAAGCAAAATTCCAATGATCTAATAGAAAATGAGTCAAAGGACAATTGTCAAAAAGAAATTATAAATAGATTTGGTATATTTAAAATAATATTCCATGTCAATTATAATAAGGAAACTAGAAATTAAAACTACAAGACTTCAGACATTAGATACAGATACAGATGTGATCATCTACATATATGATTGCAGAAAAAAAACAAGATGCACAATAGTGTGTGTAATACTTTCCTTTATAAATATTTTATGTAAACTATTATTTAAAGATATGTGCATATCCACATATATATACATGTGTACCCCAGTTTATTTCCCAAAGGAGATAGTAGGATGTTTGCCTCCAGTTGAGAGAGACAAGAGATTTATTTTTCTATATAGTTTTGAATTTGTTGTATATTTTTGTGTTGCATATTCAAATTTTTTTGTTTTCTTTAATGAAAGGCTGGACAAAATATATCAATGAGAATGGCAAATCAAATGTAGGGCAGGGAAGCCCACTCGAGCGCCCACAACTTCCAACTCTACAATTTAACATCTATCTAGAATGAACATGACAAGATTACTGCAGCTTGTTAATTACGCTGCCTTTTTGGACATTTCTTTATTCTCTCAACACCTCAGTTTCTACAGCTGTGAAACAGAAAGCTAAAATTTACACTTCAAAAAGGTGTTGTGAAAATTAAGTAAAATAGCATCCAGTAAAAGGATCAAGGTTTGGGAAGAAATCCATGCTCAGTAAATGTTGATTTCCTATTCTGTAAAGATACAAGTTAGTGATGAGGAGGAGGAGGGGCAGGAGGAGGAATAGGACGAGGAGGACAGATGAGGAGGATGGATGGGAGGAGGACAAGGTGGAGGAAGAAGAGGAGAAGGAGGACTGCTGAGGATAGTGAGGAAGAAGAGGAGGAAGAAGAGGAGGAGGAAGAGGAGGAGGCAAAGGAGGGGGAGGAGGAGGGCGACCCTCTGCTCAGTCACACATACTGCGCCTACAACTCTGTCTTCAGTTTCCCTCTTATTGCCCAAATCCCCAGGGAGCACAGTTGAATAAGTCATTGCAAATTCTAAGTCTCATCAGAGGATGACTGGAAAACATCTACTGGACACAGAAGTAAAGGGAACCCCCTGTAGTTAAGATTAAAAACTTGTAACTAGTTACTTATCGCCACAGTCTTTTCTCAAGCTTTCCTGTGGCAGCGGGGAACAGAGCACCTACAGCACACCCACCAGGCGGCCCTGCCCTGCCTCTTCTTGGGAGCACAGTCTGTCATGGAACATGGGGCCACCTGTCGAGATTCACACAGAGAACAGAGAACTCAAGGACCCAGGCAGACATCAAAGGAGGAGAGCTCTTGTGGAAGTGAGCGGTACTTTGCCATCTTCCAGAAGTGGGTGTGGAGGCTGGTGGTGGTGGGGCACCTTCTGGAAAGCTTTCTCCTAGCACACATATGGGCACCCCTGCCCCTACACTCTTGTGACTTCACCGCAGGAAGCGGTGCATTCTTGGAGCACTGGAATTTGGTAGTGGAGGTGAGGGTTTTGTGTGTGTTTGTGTTTTGTTTTATTTATTTTTTCTGTTTTGCATCTTAAGATTTGGTTATGGTAGCTATCAATTCTCATTTAAAGAAACAAGGACACTGATATTAATAATGAAACAGAAGCGCTCCTTTTCATTCTCTGTGGTCGGCAACAGGTTTCACATTTCACTCAGATCAGAACTCCATGTTTTACTGATGTGAAAGTGTGTGGTTTTGTGACAGTGAAGCTCTTCTAATATTTAACTTTCTGTTGTTTCTTATTTGCAATTTACAGTAAACGAATCACAATCTTTCCCCTTTCTCAAAGACAGGCCATCTGCAAAACAACCAGCCACCCCAGGCATGGCAGGTTTCAGGAAAATCATACAGATATGAAGCTATTTCAACAAGTTTAATCAGGTTACACACTTGGCTATGAAAGAGATTGCTCTATTTTTACCTTTTGGAATGCACAGGGTCCGTTTTCTGGAAAAGGATACAAGAAAGCCAAGTCCTACTCCAGCTTACCTCCTCTTTGCCCTAGGAACCTTGCAACCTTTCTTTCTGGCTAAATTTAAACAGATCAAGGAGCCAAACAAAAGATGCTTCCTAGGTGCTTATAAGCCTACCAAGTCCATGAAAGTAGATCAGACAATACTGACTCCCCGATCTGCTATGAGGCAAAGCAGATCAGGAGAAACAAGTGATGTTCTCAGAAGCGACCTGCAGAAATTGCAAGATCATGTCCTCAATCCAAGCTTTAACATCCAGGCTCGAGGTCCTTTCCACTCTCTCTTCTGCCGGTAGAAAGAAACCTACATGTCTGCTTACATATTTCCTTCAGTAATTTGTGCGTCACTGACTTAGCTGCTTCATCAAGACCCACGATGACTTCATCACCAATGGTGCTGCTCAGGGTGTGAGTAATGGCACATTGTTTGGATCTTTGCTGCTAAAGTCAATTCCTTAGTACCTGGGCCACATCATGGTAGTTTTCACTTACCAAGACCCATCAATTGTCAGATGTATCTCAAGTAATTTGTCCTAAAGCTCCAAATAATTTTTTAATGAGAAATGAGTGCTCTCCCATGGTTATTCTAGGATATTGTCACTCACATTTCCATTTAATCTACTAAGTAGGGGAGAAAGAGGGAGAGAGTTCCAAGCATGTCTTCAGTTAGTCCCTGAACCGCAGCCTGCCTTCTGCTCTAGCCCACACTGTTTCATATGAACGAGCAGAGGACGCATAAAGATCTAAAACAACTTCTGTAGATGGTGTGGACTGAGTGACCAACAATATGGCTTTCCTAGAAAGAGGAGAGAATGCCCACACTCCCTCTAAGACAGGGGAAATTCTATCATCAGCTTTGAAATTGTTTTTATGGACTAAGGGTAACAAAATTTAGAGTTCCCTATTTGCCCTATCTAGCTCCCTCACCAAAAAACTATCCAAAGAGGGAGTGTGCATCCCTTGTTACCCAAAATATACCTCCACCTCCCTCTCATTCATACACACACAACAAATCCAAGTAATAAAGCAGATGAGCAAAATTAGCCAATGTTCACTCAGTAAATGTCAAGGCAATTGATTCTAACGACATCTAAGGGGTAAACAGCAGAAGGCTACATATTAATGAAGTCATCTTGAACATCCCTGTTATTAGTTTACCTCATAGGATCGGTATGCACTGTTTTTCTTCCTCACTAGACTCAAAGCTCCCTTTGGTGAAGGCCCAATTATTCTTTCTAATTATTATCTAGTGGGCACCTATAATGTGCAAAGCACTGATGAAGAAAGAGAGGCTACAGTAAAGTAGTACAAAAGATGAATTCCTTGCCCATTCCAAGGGGAAAGGTAAAAATTTCACAAACAGGCAAATTAACATCTAATTTTCAGGGAATGATAAAAGTTTTGAAGAAAAACAAAAGAGGGTATTCATGATAGAAAGTACCTGATTGTGGGGATGGGGCAGCTAGCTAGCTACCTGTGGGTTCTAATGACAGATATAGAGCTTTCAGAAAAAACACTCATGTTTAAGTCCCACCCGACAAATTCTGATCTGATTAGTTTGGGGTGGTCTTGGGCAGCAGGATTTTTAAACACATATCATCAGGATTAAAAATTAAGACCCACTGGTCACTCGTGTGACTTCATGATCCTTAATCTCTCTGAGCTCTAGTGCTGGGTCATAGCAGTAGAGACAGACACCTCTTGGATTATTGTGAGCATTAAATGATACATGTAAAGTGTGCAGAGGACCCAGCTCAAGAAAACGACTCAGTGTTTGCGGTCATTTATGGCAAACCAAGAGCACAATGAAAATGCTAAGTTATTCAATCGAGAGTTCTTTGCATAGTGGCATGCCACATTTAGCTAATGTGCAGTTAAAAATACGCATGGAAGATGCAAACAGGAGGGCGGCAAGCCAAGTCTGGTCTTCAGATGGGTTCTGTCTAGCCCAGCATAGGGCGGACTTTTAAGGAACTTTGTTGCTGTTTTGAGCCAACTTTGACATTAATGAGTAAGATCATATATTGCATTTTTCCTCTTCCATGAGGAAGAATCTCAGTGTTTTCAAATTATTTAAATGACCTACCAACATTTCAAAAACCAAGGATTTTACACAGATCCTGACAAAATGCATCCAAAATGTAACAACAGTTGATATGCCCAGGTAGCTGCCACCTCTTTTGAAGATATGAATGCCCAAACATTCTACCAGGCCCCGAAGGTCTCTCCCCACACAAAGCACAGACTGAAGTCAAGGATCAGTCAGATTTTATTTGAACATTGCCCTGTGACCTAAGGAAGAGAACAAAATGTTTTCTGAACTCAAGACTCGAAAGGGAGAAAGGTGAAGCTGGATACAGTGCTCAGTGTTTCAAGACTAGTCTGCTTCTGCAGGCATCTGATCTGACTTGCATGTCCTGGATACAAAGGAGAAGCTGTTCAATCTGACAATACTGTGAGGTAAACTTCATTCTCATCATTTTCAAGGATGAGGAAACTGGACCTTGGTGAGGATAAGTAACAACCTTCAGTCACACAATAAACAACAAAGGTGAATGTAGTCAAAATTCTGATTTCAAAGATGAAACGTTTTCCATAAGACTCTACTCCCACCACTCAGAGAACTATGCTGTATAATTAACCACTGAGAACAGCTCGATAGGAACATCCCCAGGAAAGAACAGCATTCCTCTAGAGCACACCCTTCACTGGCCAAAACACTCCTCATGTCACTACTGGTGGCAGATATCCCAATTATTTCATGCCTTTCTTTCAGACATTTAGACATGTTTAGATTTCACAATGAAATCTGCTCCTCTCTTAGCACACATAAAAATAGCTCTAATCTTCAACCTGCAGATGAACTGATTGCCAGAAGGAAAAAGCAATCACTCTGTGTGTGTGTTGGTGGTGTTGTTGACAGATCAAAATCAATAACACAATAAGGCTCATTTCAAATATTAACTCATTGATGAATCCTCTCTTGACCCAACTTGTCAGAATTAACTAAGGCTACAAGTTCACTCTCATAGGAGGATCTCTCCTAGGCAGACCAGCTTTGAATTTTTAGATTTGTATGTATTTTTGAGTGAGATTCAATAGAGGCCAGGAAGCTAGGAAGAGGTCATAGAAGTAGGGCTTAAAGAGAAGAGAATAGATATGGTGGTCAAGGGGTGGAATAATGGGGGTAGAAAGATTTAAGTGGGGATAGGGTAAGGGATGGCAAAGAGGAATGGGTGGGGAAAAGTTAACCAAACGTTAAGAAAGGTCTCAGCCAAAACAGAGAATTCAACTTTGTTCCAAAGAAGCTGAAGAAAAAGCATCTTTGTATTTCAGCAATTGGGGAAGAATATGACTTTTGCGACAATATAACTGCAAAGGAACTTAAGTCAAAATGCATGAAACACACCTTGATAAGATTTGCTCATACAATGTAAATATTTGTTCATAATAAAGATATTAAAAATGCATGAAACAAGAAGATGCTCAATACATTTCAAGTCTACAATGATTTGCTGAAAACATGCTAAGTGCCAAGAAAAGGGTTACCCTCTGCAGGGAAACCATGCTCCAACTTTAGCTGGGGTAATGGTAGATTCCTGCTTGAGGAGAAGGCCGTGAGATCTAACTTTGTGATGAGTAACAAAGGCAAGTATGGGCAACGAGAATTTAAGGGGAGTGTAAACCTTTAACTTAGGAGCTTATAAACACAGCAGGGTGTGATATGAAAACATTAATAACTTCACATTTGCATTATACTCCAGGTTCTGCCAATAAGTGGGTGGCAGAATTCAAGCATGAGATGGCCTAACTTTTAGGCTTTGATTTTTCCCCTCCCTTCATAAAGGAGACTTAGACCACTTTTCATGACAATCTATACCACTGTCCTTTACGGCCTCGGTTATATGCCACTTCATCATACACTGTCTGTTCTGCCCCTAATCTATAACCACATACAACGGCAGACAGGCAGGGGAGGAGTGCTCCCAGGACTCCCTCCATGCAACAGTACAGGGGGACAGCATTACTAAAGGCCAAGATACCATTAATCAATACAGATCTATCAGAAAATTGAGAACTGGGCTGGATAAATGGCTCAATGGGCAAATTACTTGCCTTACAAGCATTAAAATTTGAGTTTGGATGTCCAGAACTGACACAAAATGCCAGGCATTGTGGAATGCTCCTATAACCCCACTGCTGGGGAGGCAGACACAAGGAATATAAATTATTATTGGCCATTCTTACCTTGCAGAAGCACACTCAGGAAGGAGTGGAAGTAGGATCCACTGCTCATAGCCACTGATTATAAAGGTGATGCAAGCCAAGGCCTCTGATCAGAGAACATTTGATCTGCTCATTATTCACTGGGAACATCATACCTTTCTGTGGGTTTAGTGTGCTGGTTCTGCCTGTGGTATGCTTCTCCCATCTCTGTCTGGAGACACATACTTCCCTAACCTTCAAGATCCAATTCAAATATCATTCAACTCCCCTACACTCCTCACCCTCGTCCCAAAATCCTTTATACTTTTCAAAGGATATCAATTTCAGGTATGTTTTCTAAAACCACAATTAGACAGTGAGCTCTTGGAAATAAAAGAAGGGATTTGATTCATTCTGCCATGGATTCATTCGTGTTCGTTCATTTAACAAATATTTATCAGGCATTTAACCCACGGCAGATCCTGCGTGATCAAGACACACTCCACTGCTGTCAACAGTAGAGTACATGTGCTGCAAACTGCAGCCCACAGGCCAAACCACATAGCTCACTGTATGTTTTTGTAAATAATTTTTATTGGCATATTCACCCACAACTGTATAGTATCTATGGCAAACTTGAGCATTTTGCGTACTGTCCAAGAGCAGAATTAATAGCATTAGCACAAACTATGTGAACCACAAAGCTGAAATGGTTAACATCTGTTCTAGAGAGTTCCATGATACTGGAACGAACATCCAACCATACACAGTTTTAAAGGAGGAAGGAATTTATTTGAAGCATAAAGATCCAGGGAAAGTTTCCTCAATGGTGGGAGAAGCTAGCTTCCATTCATAAATCCAAGCAGAGAGAGAAA
Organism: Zapus hudsonius; assembly: GCA_004024765.1. Classification (NCBI taxonomy): domain Eukaryota; kingdom Metazoa; phylum Chordata; class Mammalia; order Rodentia; family Dipodidae; genus Zapus; species Zapus hudsonius. Next base: position 34,428 of record PVHP010004788.1, on the reverse strand, counting down.
CCACCACCAGCCAGCAAAACCAAAAAGCAGCAAGCAGGAACCCCACTAGAGAGCCCACATTGCTTTCCACACCTTTAGGCTAGAATCAGATCTTGGCCCCAAACACACCTTTGGGCTGGACCCCAGGATCCATCCCTAGTGACACCTCCTCCAGCCAGGCAGCAAGAAACCCAAGTTATAAGCTTAGTAAACACCACGTCTTGACCCTTGTTGAAACAGTTTGCTAACTTCTGTTCTAGTATCCTCGTCCCAGATAGCATAATGGAGGATACGCAGTAGACAGTTAAAGAAGAAAATCGATCACAACCCCCTACCCCATGGACTGATCCAGACTGCCCATGGAGGAGGATATCCAACTGACCGGGGACAGGGAAAAGGGAAATAGGGGAACTAGAGACATCAACACATTATTCCCTTATTAAGTGTATCTAATTATGGATAATAAAAGAAAAGAAAATCAAGGTTGAAAGTAAGAATAAAACCACATTGAGTTCCATGGCATCGCCTCTCTGTCAGCCTCCTCTCCGTTCTTAATTATGACAAAATGAATTCCTACCCAGAATAGAGTGTTGTTAGCAAAGCTACAGTTTAGCACGATAAAAAAAGTGGGGGGCAAGCTTTCAAACCTATGGAAAAGTTAAGAACTAAAAAAAATAAAAATAAATAAATAAAAATAAATAAAAAAAAGTTAAGAACTGCATAAATATGCTGCGATTTCAGAGGTCATTTGTGGGTGTAACAGCTGGCCTGTCCCACTATATTACAAGAGCTATCTTTTCTGACTCGTGGGAGCTTATACAACTTTTGAGAAAGTTACCTAATTTCACTGATTTGTTTACTTTCCTAAAATGTACCTTGTGGAAGAGATCTGTGCATCTTTTGGGTCATGTTGTTTAATAAGACTCAACAGCAATTCCTGCCAAATACCAAAGTGATGTTTATAAAACAGGCTTCTGTCCTAGGCTAGAGCTGCTGCCTCAGTCGTGTCCATAGGAAAACTTCCTTTCCCAAGACAAGGACTGACATCTGTGCCTCTACAGGACCCTCTTCAGAAGCTGAGTTCTTCTAAGATGTAGTGATGAGGAGCCAAGGCAAATGCATGGGAAGGTCATCGAGTCTTCAGCTTGGATTCTCTGTGACCGACTGCAGAGAGGAACAACTTTCTAGATTCAAAGTCCTCTCTGTTCCACAAAAGCTATGCTACTCACCAGCCACATAAACTCGGGTAAATCACACAGCTTCTCTGTGTATCTGCTTCTTATCCAAAAATGGAATTAAGAATCGCATTTCAAGGACTGATGGGAGAATGAAAATAGACAATAAATGCAAATGCAGCTTTCTCAGATTCAGGAGAAAACTGGCTTTCAGTAATGGCTGGTCTTTTTCCTTCTGTTTTGTCCAATATCAAATGCTACTTGGCCCTCCATACCTCAAAGACGGCATCTCTGCCTCATGTTTCTTTCTTAGCTTGACCTCAAAAACATTCTTTTCTTTAATTCTATGTCCTGGTGACTAATGCATAGAAAAATAATTATTTTTAAAATATGTGTGTAAGGAAATTAACCATCATTCATTACTTAAATTAATACTCCCCAAAATGTTATATTGATACCTTGATGAGCATTATAGAAAAAATGATCAGGCCGGGTCTGAGCATCCATTCTAATTTTGAAGTGAAAGCAAAACGGCTGACTTGTAGTTATTGTCACTAATCATCAGAGTCAAATGCACCAAAGATCTCATCAAAATCATCAACATTCACTTGGAGATAGATGATTAGCATAGGTATTATGGACGTGGATACACGGTGCATCGCCAGGTAAAAAAAAAAAAAATGCCAGGTAAGAATGTCAGACAGGTAGGTGGTGGGAGAGCAGACAGGTATGTGTGCAAGTGTGTATGGATCAAAAGAAGATTTAGGAAAATGAAAATGACAAGAGGCTAAGCAGACACATAGAGACAGAGACAAAGAGACAGGACAGAAAGATCAATCTCAGGTCTGAAACAGTAAAAAGGCCCTTCTCACCACACATTCTTCATGAAATTTTCATGTAAAAAATACCAAAGGTAACTCTTAATCCTATGTCAACTATTTAAAATGCAGTAAATATTATCTCCCTCCCTCTCTTCCCTCCCTCCCCATCCCCTCCATCTCCATATCCTTCTCTCTCTCTCTCTCTCTCTCTCTCTCTCTCTCTCTCTCTCTCATATCCATGTCTCTTTATCTACAGAGCCCATGAATCAGTTGGAAATTTACTTCATCAGACCAAAGAGAAAAATAAAAAGTACATTCAAGAGACTTGTTTCTCTAGCTAATGTTATGGTAATTAAGACAACTTGGGCTAGCATATTTTATTATGGTAGGAATTTTTTCTACATTAACATTTTACAAATATTGAGATCTTAAACTGCTAAATTTCAGCCTAATATATATTATCTTGGAATGAAATATTTCAAACTCCTCTACTATGAAAATATGTCCAAGTATCCCCACTTGATTTTAAAGTAAGTTCCCTTCTTGGTAAACAGCTGTTATTTAATAATGGAAAGAAAATTCAAACATCACAGTGCATGTAAATACATCATATAATATAATAAAAACTACAGTGGTTAACACGTTTTGAGAAACATTAGATGACTGAAAATGTTTAAAATACTAATATTAAAGTAAACAGAATAAAACCAAATGTAAAGGGATATAACTTCTTTTTAAAATTATAATTATATTGGTTAGCTATAATAATCTGAACAGTGGATGTATGTATGTTTTCATTTTGTTCACACTTTTGTGCACTCTGTTTTTTTTTTTTTGTTTTTATTTTATATATATTTATTGTCCATAATGAGTTACATTATTTAGTGGGCAAACCATGCGTTGTTATCCCGAATTCCCCAATTCCCCCCCTCCCCATCCCTGATCAGTTGTATATCCTCCTCCGTGGGCTGTCTGTATTAGTCCTTGTGGCAAGCTTATTTATTGTTAATAATTTGATACATTGTATGAGCGAGTCTTGTGATACACATCTATACTTGAGAAAGGAAAGCTTGCTTCTTATATAGGAAAAATAAGTACTGGTTGAAATAACAAATAGGAAGATACATATGAATCACCCCACAGCTTCTCAAAGGGATGGCTTAGCAATGATCCCAACCCACTACTGAGAAGAGAAAACTCACAAAGTGTGACAGGCAGGCCTGACTCAGGGTTTCCTGCTGTCTTACAATGTCCATTCACTTTGCTCAAAGGAGTTTCATTTTGTGATTTTTCTAAAAGAGCACCAAAACTACTTCTCTTCCCTCTCATTCCAAAGTTCCAACATCCTGCTTCAAAACAAAAACCTGCGCTGATAGCCTTCCTGGGCCCCTTAAGCCTCAAGCCTACTGAAGAACTTCAGGATGTCTTCCTGTTGCTATTGTCAAGAATTCCTAAGGCCTATTTTTCTAACAGGATTAGTAGAATCTATTGTGAGGCTGTCCAGGCAAGTTTTGTTTTTTTGTTTTTTTTTTAAAGGACATAGTCTGACCTAGAAAGGAAGTCAGAGACTGAGATTTGAAAGCTCTTAAAAGAACAGCACACCAAGAGAGGGTGAGCTTCAGGAGGAGGAAGCCTGGCAGCTCAGTCTAGCTATTCTCACCAGGAGTGCTGGGCCCCTTCCTGTCCCTGAACCACACAGTTTTTTCCAGTAGAATTTACTGAGGCTATACACTGCAGTAAGAGGGTAAGAGCAATTGTAAAATAAGAAAGAAAATATTATAAAATTAGTAATGGGACCAGGTGGCATCCTGTGCTGGAAGAAGAAAAATTGGCTACCCAAGCAAACTCACTTCTGGCTGATCTTGGGTTTGGGATAGTTATTTTTGTTGTTGTTGTTGCTTGTTTTGTCTGCTGACTCCCAGTGCTGTGCTGACAATCCCACTGAGCCCACTTCACCACCTAGACGTCACCTTCTGCCTGCACTGTGCACTGATGTCGGCTGGCATCGAAGTAATTACGAAAGAACTGGAGTTACAGCAGCACATGCGACTGGGACCAGGCTTGGTGGCCATCAGCTTCAGTGAAGCCCATTGTATCCCTTACCGAATGGCCACTGCCTTGTACATCCTTGGGCTGCTCTTGGGATCAGCCTGCAGCTGCCTGCCTTCCCTAGCCCTTACCTGTCTCCACCCTCACCCTTCACCTGAATTATCTAGCACTGGGCCCTGTTCATCTTCCAATCCCCTTCCCCTCCCCACCCAATTCATCAAAGAGTAAAAAAAATTACTGAGCTTACATGCCAGGGGTAAAACTAAAAGCATTATACTCATTTTTTTTTTCATTTACTCTTCCTTTGGAAGACAGTATAATCACCAATCTCGATTCAGAACAGGGTCAGTGCCCAAAGAGCTGGCAATTCCCAAGCCAAGGTGCTATCTGAGGTGTAGCCATGAGAACCTAGAGCCATGGGTCAGAAGAGCAGGTTCAGATGGAAGTGAGGCCAGGGGACGTGAACCAAAAAGAAGAGAATTCTTATACACACATAGAAAAAGCAGGAAGATGATGAAAATAAAAGTCTTAATGGGCAGTTCCACAAAAAGCCCAATGGCCCCATATGAACAAGTCACCCCACACCAATCCTTGCTTTGCAAACAGAGGTCTAGATGCCTGTGGTTTTGTCACTAGATGAATAACAAGCCCCAGGATTGCTAGAATTACAAGGCCCAGACCAGATCCACTCAAATATAGCTGGAAGCTTTCTAGTAACTCTAACCGTGCATGGGGAATGAGCTGCTCAGAGAAGTGAGTCACTTACTGGAATCTGTGCTGCCTACATTACTCAGCTGATATTAATACACCCACTTGTTCATTAAAGTTTAATTGGGAATTCATGTGAATTGGTTTCACCAGATACTTAATCAAAGAGAACTGTTTGTATGTGAAAGGTTCACAAGCAAAGGTAGGAAACACAACTCCCCTCCTGCCTCCACACACATCCATAGGCCTCTCCTTTAACTCTGTTGATACAATTAGTCGGAGAGGGTGAGACAATGACCTCTAAGGAGGAGAAATCCAAACGATCCAGACTCAAACTAAAATAAGAGATGAAATGGCCTTTGTGGAGTAACCAGCCACATTTCGCCTATGCGTTAGTTACAGCCACATTTTGCCTATGCGTTAGTTACAGCCAGAGTTCAGCCATGGTGAAAATGCCAGCTTCTAAGTAGGAACTTCTAGAGTTCAAAAACAAATCCACAGGTCTCCTTTTTATTCCTGGGGCACCTGTCTTCCAGCTGTAGATCTTTATTTTTAAAATGGGTGTGTATGGAAATTAACCATCATTTAACATAATCACAGTTTCTTTTGTGCTGACAAGCAAGCCATGAACACAATCCTAAACTCTCATTTAGATAATCAGACTGTCAGTACCTTGTTATTTCTTATTGGATATCTCACTAATCAACATTTTAGAAGTCTGAATTTTCAAAGTGCCCCCCCAAAAAAAGATTGTGTATAAAATGAGGGGAAATATACTTCCGGTTTGGCAGCACTGGTTATATTATCAATCTTTCCTTAACTATTTTCATCGTTGTTACATACACAAGACTTCTTTGCCCAAAACAAATCCAGATGAGTTCTTTTTAAAGATTAGCAATATCGAGCTGGGCGTGGTGGCACACGCCTTTAATCCCAGCACTTGGAAGGCAGAGGTAGGAGGATTTCGGTGAGTTCAAGGCCATCCTGAGACTACATAGTGAATTCCAGGTCAGCCTGGACTAGAGGGAGACCCTACTTTGAAAAAAAAAAAAGAAAAAGAAAAAGATTAGCAATATCTCCTGCTTTAATTTCCCTAAAGCTACTTTCAAAGGCTGAGGCTGGAAGAGAAGTTTACTTTTCTTAATCATTTTATTAAAGTATAATTCATATATATTTCACGCATTGAAAGTGTAAATTCTGTTTTTAATATAGTCAGAGATGTACAGTTGCCATGGCCATCTTATGTAAGAGCATTTGCAGCACCCCTAAAAGGAACCCATCAGCAGTGAGTTCCTATTCCACACCCCAATACTGAAGGAACCACGAATCTACTTTGCATCTTAATAGTCTGTATTCACACCTGACTGTGACGGACTTTCATACACATGGAATCATGTAATATGTCCTCAGGATTTGTTCATGATGTTGATGCATCAACACTTTGTTCTCTATTGCTGAACAATATTCTATATTAAGGATATATAACACGGTACTCATTCATTGAGCATCATACTTTTTAAAAAATTGAAACAACCCCATCCAAAATTAAGTAAATAAATAATAAGCTACCAGGCTCTCAGTCTGACAGATCTTGCTGGGAGCCCCTTGAAGACCCATTCACAGTCCTATCATTCCATAAGTGAAACAGCAAAGGGTTATATTTGGGGCTTCTCCAACAGGGCAGAAAGTGGCAGGGTCATTGGACACCATTAGTTCATGAGGGTATTGTCACAGTTTACAAAGGGCTCACACTGACATGGCGGCCAGGCCAGGGGCTCCTTAAGTGGCTGTGGGCACAGTGCTCTGAGTGCAAGCTTAGAATGTACTGGAGGAGCAGTAGTCACATCCATGTCAGCACAGGGAAAGGAACCTCTTAGCTTGCAAAGACAAGAAAGCGGCACCACTATGTTTGCTGACTAGGACATGACACCTATCCTCTAGTTCAAAATCAAACAGAAGAGACACAAAGAACAAGCCAATGCCCAATTAAACAAAACTAAGAGAACCAGAAACTCTACTAAGGACCTGCCAAACTAATGATTTGTTGCTAACCTTGCTTGGAGGGGTGGAGATGATTATCACATGGAAGAGGTAGAGAATCCATAGCTATACATTAAGGATGTTTGGCTGAGGTGAGCTCCTATATGAAGGCTTCTTTGGGATCTTGGACTTTATTGGGCTCATTGTTGTAAACATCTAAACAGCAGATGTTTTTATGCAGTGTGTGTGTTAGAGCCATGTGGAATCCTTGCACATTTACTCAAGGACAGTGAACAATTACAGCCTACAAGGTAGAGCTTGAATTTATATCTCCACTGGTGAACTTGGAAAAGTTCTTGTTGTCCTCGTGTCTTCTTTGGTCTTTGGCCTCTGCAGATGGAAGAAGGGAGAGTGGACTCCGGATGCTAGTGTGGAGTACAAGTCGATCAGTATTTGAAGCACAAATCACACTACATGATATTCCCAGATTACATAGACCCCAAGGAAAATCAAAGATAGCAAAATCAAGGGACCAAGGGACTCATCCACACAAATGGAAATGTATTCTGCCCTCTTTTTGAAGCAGTTTCCCAAGACATGTCAGAAGTTCCAACTAAGAAACCATTAGTGTGAGGGATGGAAATAGATTTCCAAGACCCATGCTCCCTACAACCCACACTCTGACAGGTGACACTAAAACCATAGCAGTGGCTTACTGGGTGTCACTCAAAGGCATCATCAAAGATAATTTAATCCTTTCCACTCCAAGCAAGCACCGCACTGAGTCCAAGTCATTAACGAGTTCAAGAGCATCTTCTGTTCCTCAGGTCTGTAATCTGAGGACACACCAGGGCTCACAGATAAAGGTACTTTGTAATCAGACTAGATGTTTGAGTCATGCTTCTGGCTTTCTGTATGAAACAGATTAGTTTTCATGCAAAACAAAAACAATTAAAAATAATTAATATGCTTAATGAGAACATTCACTTAAATTTTCTACCAGCCAGCATTCAATCCTCTATAAGGTGCCCATCCAGCTTTTATATCAATCCAAGTGCTCCTCTTTAAATTCATATAGCAAGTTTGTACATCCTGTTTCCTAATTACCCTCATGCAAAAAAAAAAAATTTTTACCTTCTTCACTGTTCCTGTTCATTAAAGGAAGTTTCAGGAAATACTTTGACATTTGAGTTTTTGAAAAACACACACACTGGTTTAACAGAAAGTCCTAGAGATTTACTGCTACTTGTACTTGATTTGTATCAAATTATAGCTGTTTTTACTCAATCTACTCGAGGAAGCTAAATGAAAGAGCACTGTTAAGACAAATTGCAACTCTATATAACTTGAATAGCACTTGGTAATATGACCTCACTGCACTCAATCAAGGTAGTTAAACAGAAATCACCCTGAGTCAAAGGTTCTGGGCCTGTATCAATCATTGCCATAAGTAAATTCACTGCACCTTTGTGACCCCTGGTTATACCATCTCTAAAAGAGAACTCATGGGAAGCCCTGCCTTGCCCACCATACAGGATTTCTGAGAAGCACAGAGAAGAAAATGTGTATTTAAGTGCTTTGGAAACCCACAAAGCTCCACACAGTATGAGGCTGCATCTTAATGTCCCTTCCTATAAAGACATTTTTCACTGAGATGAACAATTGTTTCAGTTTTGAGTTGGCTAAAGAAATGCCCCAAAATCAACACTATCAATTCCAGGAAACTTATATACACACACACACACACACACACACACACACACACACACACACACACACACACTGCATAAAAACACCTGCTGTTTAGATGTTTACAACATGAGCCCAATAACGTCTAAGATCCTAAAGAAGACTTCATATTAGAGCTCACCTCAGCCAAACATCCTTAAAATTATCTTCAGTGCCTTCACGCTTCAAAGGTGGATAAGATATATAAATTAGAGCGGATTACCTTTGAAGAAGAGGTATTTCAAAATTTTCACTTCCCCCCCACCCCCGGTGCTAAAGAAATGAAAGAAAACCTGGTCCTATTAGAACAATGTTTTGTAGAAAGAAGGAAAACGTGACAGCTTTGGGGACACAATACAGACATGTGTAGACTAAGGAAAGACAGACCTTACCAGGAAGACACAGCTTTCAGGTCATCTTTGACCAGAAAACTGACCCTTGGTGGCCACAAGGCAACATTCCACCAGGAAGTTTATCATCACAGACGTGCATTCTATTCCCTTCCCACACTTGCATCCAGAGTCCGCTCTCCCTTCTACCATCTGCAGAGGCCAAAGACCAAAGAAGGGGACAACAAGAACCTTTCCAAGTTCATCAGTGGTGATATAAATGCAAGTTCTACCTCGTAGGCTATAATTGTTCACTGTCCTTGAGTAAATGTGCAAGGATTCCACATGGTTCTAAACGGTACACTTTATGCAGAACAATATTTTATTATATATATTTCACCAAGTATATTCTGCAGAGTTAATACATTTTGACTTATTCAATCCACATAGTGATCCTATGAACTAAGTCTATTTCACTGATAAGGATATTAAGGCCCAAAAATGGAAGTCATTTGTCCAAGGTCATATTTTATGTGGCATAATCGACTGAAACACAGGCAAACAGCACCAGCGGTTGTCCCTACTCCATTTTCAAAACTGCCCATTTTCTGGCCCTTCCAGGACAGGCTGAACACCCAGAATGAACCACACACCTCTAGACAATATCATGTGGTATATTTTAATTTATCCCCACAGCCACATTGGGCGAGAGATTTAATTAGTCCCAATTCAAAGGAAGATATTGAAATCCCAAGAAGTCAGTGAGGTTTTACAAACTGTAAGAAACATCCTAGGATTTAGAATCCTGTTCAGTTTCAAGTTGGTTGCTCTTTATAAGCATCTAGGTGTGGAACCCGTGTAGACAGGTGATTACACCTTCTAGTACTCTCTGTCTGTCCATCCGTCCATTCATTTGCTTTCAATTTCATGACCAAGTGGTACAATAGGAAAAAATTGTATTTTGGAGGGGATAAGAGCACCTCTACTACCAGATCTGTAACTTGGAAGAACTAACTTCTGTATCTCGACTCTCTTCTACACAACGAGGACAATAGGAACATTATCAGTAATGGGGTTTCACAAAAATAAACGAGATGGTACATGTGACACATCAAAGGGACTGGTTGATAATAAATGCTCCAGAAGCACTTACTCAATGAATGACTAAATAAACATGACAGTTAAATGGCATAGAAAAATTACTACCTGAGTTCATGTAATAACTGCTGAAAAAAGAAAATTCTAATTTATTGTGAAAAGCCCTGCTAATAGAATAAACATGTTTGGAGTCTTACAGTCCCATTTGGTCTCATCTATAAGTCCCCACAGTGGCCAGGACATACCCTTTCATAGTGGAGACTTTCAATCAAGTATACCATCCTTCCCAGAACTTACCAAGGAAACACAATTGAAGATGCTAAAATAACTTCTCTAAAAGTTTTAGGAGCATCAATTGTCCATTTTCACTAAAAATTTTATCTTCACTTTGAAAATTATTACCATAATTTCAGCCTAAACCACACTAAAAGCCTCAATTTAATGTTCTTATTTACTTCTGATACACTTCTCAAGAAATGAGGATGAAAAATAAGTTCCCAATCTCTACATTTTAAAATCTTATCTTCTCTACAAAGACTAACATATTACTTATAAAATCATTTATACTGCCCCAGGTCCTTCGTAGATGGTAATCACCTGTACTTTTCTGAGTCAGTCAGAGGAGGCTTTTAAAGACAATGAATGGAAAACGTTTGACGTCAAGAGAAATTCATGTGTCAGAATTGTTTCAACCATCACACCAAAAGAAAAACAAAGGTGAGAACATATAATTAAATTTCAGGGGAAAATATATACACATGCAAGTGTTTCTGTATAGATGTGTATGCATGTATCCAGACAGGGATGTATATGCAGACATGTTTTTACACATTTTCTTCTGTGTATATGTGTGTCTGTCTAGACAATGGAGAAAGGCAAGCCTGAGAATCCTCCAGCAGAGGGAAGACAAACAGCACCATGAATTCGAAGCAGCATTGTGAGGGGTTGCAATGCTGAGCCATGACTGGAGGCTGGAAGACTAGTTCTGGAACTCAGTTCTACCTCACCTGGGTCAAGCCATTTCAACCCAATTTCCTATTTCTAAGATTGCAGCCTTCCCAGAACTGGTATGGTATTTAAGCAACACCACCGATTTGAATGTGTTTGCAAATGTCCCTACAAACACAAAGGGACATTTGTCCCATTGCCTAGGAGAGCCACCCTTCCAAAGGAGCCAACTTGCCTCAAGTGGGATCTATTCCACAGCCTGCACTCGGCAAAGGAGGGATGGATATGGACATTTTTCCAGAGAAGCAAAGCTTTCTGTTTTCTCTATTATTTCCAAAACAAAAAGGAAAAATCTTTTTCCCTCCTTTTGTTTTTCCAAATAAAAATAAATTATAACCCTAACTTACTAATACATGCAGGCTGGAGCTGTCCTTAAGTAAAAGCTTTTGATAACAAATTGCCTGCACTAACTGCTATTTTACTGCTGGATTTTTTATTGTTGCTTAAGCACAGCAATTATGCTAATAAGCCTGGGAGGATGGTACATGGAGTATTGAATCTGACAGATAAAATACTCAATAAAATGCTAATCTTACCTGAAAATTGGAATCAGACAGCCTTATTAGTATTTATGGATATAGCAACTTAAACATGTTTTTTAAAGATGGATATATATGAAATCAATGTTGTCTCCTAATACACACCGCTGTTTCTAGGTCTGTGTACCTTAAATTCAAAGTGACGATTCCTCCTTGCCTCTGTGTTGCTTCTTGCCAGAGAAACAAGAGCTTATTGGCCATCTCTACCACATAAAGACTCAAGTAGTTGGTTTTTTTCCTCCCTCCCTTTCTCGCCACTCATCCCCTCCTCATAAAAAGGGAAGGTAAGAACTGTCTGTGAGAGCTGAAAGAGAAGGCAGATTTGACAGCAACAAGAACCGTTTGTCAAACCATCTGGCTTCTCTCTTCACCTGACAGGAGGGAAGAGTGATGTGTCAGAAAGAGCAGGGAACTGAAAATCCAAAGAGTTGGATTTGAGTCTTGAGTCTGCCATTTCCTCCATGTTTGACCTTGCTCAACTTCCATTTCTCAAATGGGGACCTTCTATAACCTAAAAATACATCTCTCTGAGGAAACACGTCTTCATGGATCACATTTAAAAACAGGGGGTAGGGGGTGGGGCTGGAGAGATTACTCGGTGGTTAAAGGTCCTTGCTTGCAAAGCCTGACGCCCAGGGTTCAATTTCCCAGTGCCCATCCAAAGCCAGATGTACGAAGCGATGCATGCATCTGGAGTTCACTTGCAGTGGCAGAAAGCCCTGGCATGCCTATACTCAGTCTCTGCCTCTTTCTATCTCTGTCTCTCTCAAATTAATAAAATATTCTTTAAAAGTGGGCCCCAATGTCTATGATACCTTAAATATTAGAAGCTAAGGTACATATGAGGCTGGTGAAAACCAAAAAAGCTTGAACTTAGGCTTCAATGTTCATGGTTCGCTCTTACCGTGTATCTTCAGAGTATGCTTGACATGGTCCAGGCTTCAATTCCGTGATCTCAAGAACCACACAAGAACAGAATGGCCCACTTACCAACAGCTCTCAGAAATTAAACTGCTTTTCTCTTTTGGTATCAATACATTTAATGTGTGAAGGAAGGAAAGAAGTCAGTTGCTGTTGTGGTCAGCATTCTAGTTGTTGCGCAGAAAGAACCCAAGCAAAAGCGGCTTGTGGAGGAATGGGTTTATTTGGCTTACGGACTCGAGGGGAGACTCTATCCTGGCAGGGAAAACAATGGCATGAGCAGAGGGCTGGACATCACCTCCTCCACAGCACTCGAAACAGCGGCAGGAAGGTGTGCCAAATACTGGCATGGGGAAGCTGGCTTACAATCCCCATAAGCCCGCCCCCAACAACACAGCTCCAGTGAGGTTGTAATATCCGAACTGCCATCAGCTGAGGATAGATCATTGAGAACACATTCATTTGTTTGTGGGGGACACCTGGATCAAACCATGACAGTTGCCCATTTTAAACGGAAGTCTAAAGGGTACAATGTTATTTACAACACAAACTGTTGTGTCCTTCAATTTCCATCTGAATCCTACAAGGGAGTTAGAAGAGCATTATGCTTCAGTAGTCACCATGGACAGGAAGACAGAGAACCAAGGAGGACTTTTTCATCCATGCAGAGCAAGTAGGTTCTGGGGTCAGGACAGGCAGTTTTGACCACTGACTAATTCTAGCCACAGGGTCTTTCTGGTCATAAGTGAGTTGATTCATTCAAACCCAAATGCCCAAGAAACACATTCCTGCTAGGCACAGGGAGGAGAATGCAAGACTCAATACCTATAGCAGCACTCAAAAAGCAGTTTCCTACACCCTCAGTGCCTCAAAGAGCTGATATCCCTTCCAGAAGATTTTGTCTTCCTCTTAGAAAGATCCAGACCCATGTAAAGTAGGCTCACAGCCAGGAGTAGAATCTGACACATTGTGACAAGGCTGGGCATTGATCTCGGAAGTCCCATCTACTTCAAAACCCATGGAAAATCACCTCTCTAAGTACCCCTTCCCTCTTCTGAATCAGTGAAGAGGGTTAAGACCAAATGCCCTTAGCAACAAGGGGGACGGAGTGCTCCATACATACAAAGCACGCAGCACAATTCAGGAAGGATTGCCTATTTCCAGCTTCCCCTCACCATGCAGGCAAAGCTGAGCCAATAGCTAGCTCCAGTTGGCACATGGATGGAAAAAAGAAAAAAAAAAAAAAAACAAATGAATACATTGGCAGAAATTCACCCAAGACAGCACAGTGAGAGCATCCTTGGCCTAAAGTGACACTTATCCCATTGCTGCAGATTATAGTGGGGGCAGGGCATGCAAGGGATGGGCCTTTAAACCAGGCAGAGCAGAAGCAGTCAACACACTCACACACAACTTTCTAGGATGCTTACACACACACACACACACACACACACACACACACACACACACACACACACACCATGCTGATTTTGCCATGCTATTAAAGTTATGCACAACTTCCAAGGTGACCAATTCTCCCCTCCCACACCTCCACAGTTCACCCATGCGAAGGTAGAATTCCAATTTATGCCCCCGTCTTTTTTTATTATAGCAAGACCAAAACTGCAGTTGTCACAACAAGCCTATCATGGAGAAACATCATTCCTCAATTTATGGGGGGACAAACTGGGGCCCAATGAAGCAGATTCACTGCCCAATTCATATGGCTCCCTTGAAACAAGGCCACAACCACACCCAGGCCTTCAGACCTCCACAACCTTGTAATGTTTTCTCTTCGTGGCTGTGCATTGCTCTGAATTACCAGTTGTTACCAATTTTTACTGAACAACCAGAGCAGAAAGCCAGCTCTGATCTGAGACATCTCCCAACAGAGAACGATTCAATTCATACTTCGAGGAATAATTTCTGGGAAAGCAGAGGAGGTGATGCTATCAAATAGTGAAACTTAAAACTCCTACTCACTACCTCCCGAGGAGGGCAGGAAATGGGGCTGAGGCCCTTTCCCTCAGTACAGCCCATTGCTGTCACTCACAGTCATTACCAAACTTAACACTGTAATCAAATGAAGGCTGTCTCCTAGCTGAATGGCTTGGGGTAAATCCCAGAACACTTTGGTCTTGTGACTTCTACACTCAAGCACCCATGTGCAGGCACATATGGAGGATGCTGACCAGAAAGGGTTCCTGCCCCTTTGCTCTGCAGAACACTATAGCTGCATCCCAGGAGCGTAGAGTGTCTTCAGGCTCCATATCACAAACTTGGACTTGAACATTCAACCTTGCACCTCCTGGATCCCATCCCATTTCTTCTGCCCAGCCTTTCTGCCAACCCTTACTCACCCACCACCCCCTCTGTCATAATTCTAGACTAGGCCTGCCTGCCTCTACTTAGTACAAGTGCTAACTGACCTCTCCATCACCAGCTTCAACCTTGCACTTTGGGTAAAACTCTGCCAGGTCTTCAATAGTTCCTTTAAGCTCTAAAACCCTGTCTGCCAAAGAAGCCGCACTTTTCTACTCGTGTTGTGGTTCATCCCCTCCTAAAAATCAACATTTCCATAACTGTATTGGTTCCAGGGTTCTGGATTCAAAGAAGAAACTAGGACTGAGGAAGGTTATATTATTACAGAGAAGAATGTCAGTCAACACGTTTGAGGTATGCCACCCCAATAAACACACCCACTACTCCATAGAAGCTGGTGTTTGGGGGTGATGAGGAGCCCAGCATAGAAATACCACCATTCTGGGCCTTATCTTTACAATTTCACATGCAAAGTATATTTAACTCAAATTAAAGCCATTGAAATTGAGGCTCAAGGGGCTGGAGAATGGCATAGGGATTAAGGCATTTGCCTGCAAAGCAGAAGGACCGGAGTTTGATTCCCAGTACCCATGTAAAGCCAGATGCACAAGGTGGCACATGGTTTCTAGTGGCTGGAGGCCCTGGTGTGCCCATTCTCTCTCTCTCTCTCTCTCTCTCTCTCTCTCTCTCTCTCTCTCTCTCTCTCTCTCTCTCTCTCTCTGTCATAATTAAATAAATATTTAAATTGAGGCTCAAATATGTTTGGTCACTCCGTGTCACTGACAGTTGAGCCCAGGATTGCAGCAAGGCTGTCCTGTAGTTGGTGTGGTTTTTTTTTTTTTTCAACAATACTCTGTAAGCACAGCTGACTCATAGCAGCCCTTCCTGATATTAGTGGACCCATTTGACATACCTGCAAGGTGAAGTCCATGTCACATCAATCTCTGGTAGATTTAGGCTAGCCACTTAAGTGTTCTACGCTTGTTTTGTTTGTCTCTCCTCCTGCCTCTGCCTCCTGTGTCCTCTTTCTACTTAGGTGCTTCCCCAGAAGCAATTTAAACATAAAGGATTATTACCTATATGAGTCACTGGAAGAAACATTCAATTCCAAGTCAGTGAAGGTGTTTCACAAGCAGCAATGTAGTTAAGATCCCAATAATGCTGCTGGTGGGAAGTGGATTTATCGAGGATATCATGGGAGCAGTCTGACCCTGGACTGTTCCCAAAGGTCAGAGTCATAAACAAAACTGCAATTTCACTCAGTTTCACAAACACAGCACCTTGGCATGCCTGCCTTACTGGTAACAGGGGTGACTGCAAAGTCTTCTCTAAGAAGATTAATAAGCAGCGCCTGGGGAAGGGGGGTTGTAGCTCAGTGGCAGTGTATCTGCTTGGTATGTGTGAGGTTCTGAGTTCAATCCCCAGTACAAGAAAAAGAGAGCAAGTGATTGATGATCAAATCTAGTAATTCAGAGGTACTTCCTGATTCTAGAAATCAAGCTTTTCTGACAGCAGGAGGTTTGGGAAGACAGATGGCACATTCTAGCACAGTCTGGCCCAACTTTGTAGGATAACCAGTGTCTTTAGCAGGCCTGCCTCTGCCTCTGGTTTGGCACAACAGAATTAAAGAGGAATTCAAAGAGGCCCTTCTTGTTAACCCTGGACACCTCAGGCCCCATCAGTAATCCAAGCTAACAGTTACATAGTACCTTAAAGAGCAGCTACTAAATTCCAAAGGCTCCAAGGTGTCCTGAAGCGCAACGCGGTGTGGGGAAGGGCTTCTGAAGTCATAATCCATGGAGGGAGGTTTGGAGAGGGGAGACCATTCCAAGTGAGAAAGCTAATGTTTCTGAGAAGGTAGAAACTGAGGTGGGCATGAAGAAAAGCCTGGCAAAGATGGCCATCTCGTGAAGTTAACAAGAACATGGATGAACAAGACGCCATAGATTAACGTCATCGATAATGCAAGAAGGTTGTCTGAAGTCAGGGGAGGTCCCTAATCAGGGATGTCACCTCAGTCAAGGAATAGGGAGGCCAAGGAAGACAGTAAGGGAGAACGCAGGGCTCCTGACAGAAGCTCTGAGTTCATTGCTCCCAGGACTCACATAAATGTATGTATTTTATGTATACGCATATTCATATATGTAGGTATAGGGGTGTGTGTGTGTGTGTGTGTGTGTGTGTGTGTGTGTGTGTGTGTGTGTGTAAAGCCACAGGTGAAAGCCAAGTGTCTTGATCAATTGTTCCCTATCTTTACTTTGTGAGACAAAGTCTCTTATTGAACTTGGGACTTAAAGATCTGAATAGGCTGGCCAGCAAGCTCTAGGGATCACCTCTCTCCGCCTACCCAATGTTAGAAACAAGTGCCCCACACTCACATGATATTTTACATGGTCTTCATGCCTACACAATAAGTACTTTACCCACTGAGCCATCTCCTCAGGCCCTGATTTTGAGGCTTTTCTCAAGACACACACTCTCTCTACCATATTATTAGTAAGTGCATATTTATTTTCAAAGCCAGTAATGCCATTGCTTATCTCATTTCCCAGCTGATAGGTTCCTACCTTACCCACTACCATGTAAAAAGATTGCTGAAAGCTTTACTAAGCTGGGCATGGTGGCACACACTTTTGATCCCTGAACTCAGGAGGCAGAGATATGAGGATCGCTGTAAGTTCAAGGCCACCCTTTGACTACATAGTGAATTCCAGGTAGGCCTGGACTAGAGTGAAATACTACCTCAAAAACAAAATAAATAAATTAAAATAAAATGAAAGCTTTATTAAATTCAAATGCCTTCCTAGTAATCATAGCAATAGCAACATTTATGAACTGCTTATCTACGCAGTTGTTGTGTTAAATACTTTCTAGGCATGATTTCACCTGAGCTTCGCAGGAGCCTTTGCACATCCTAATGGCCCCAGTTCACAAAGGAGGGTGCTGAGTAAGAAATGAAACAGCCTGGCTGAGGTCAGGTGGCCGGTGGGCTTAAACAGTGACAAGCTCTCTTCAAAGCCTGCCTGTCTACACTGTGTCTGCAATGCTCCAGTCCATCAACTAGGAAATGGGTAAGTGACTGTTCAGGTTCCTGGTGAACACGACTTCCTTTCAAAGATCTGTAAATCATCTCTGGAGTAAGCTCACCCAGAACTTCACCAGGAGTCACAATGGTGCAGCAGATTCTAGACTCCAGATTCCTGGACTTTGGGTAACTGGCATCTGTTTCCTTAACTCCTCACTTCTGGCATTTCTGCTGATTTCCAGGCTTCCTCAAAATGACTAACAGTGGTTCGCCATCAAAAGGTCTCCCCTGTATCCTGAGGTGCAGAGAAATGGTCTGTGGCACCCCCCCCCCTTATGTGTTTACCGACATCAGTCTCCCATTACTGATGTAGTTTCTACCTTCTATGGCTGCCTCCCTCGCCAGGACAGAAAAGACTGACAGGCAGTCTCTGCATTCTGTCCTCTAGACCATGACATTACCCTTCCCATGTTACTAAAATGTAGGCATCCCCACAAAAGGACTCCCTCCTTAGAGAACTCATTCAAATCCCACCCAGACTCAAGGTAACTGAAAAAGGTAGTGATTGACTGCCAGTTACATCACTGCTCTGCAGGCCTGATTAAACGCTTAATTAATTAACTGCCACTTCACTTCTATACCTCAACTCCACTGACAAGTAACCACAAAGAGAACAGCATACGGTGACAGCAGCAATAAACTAGAGCTTCTGGCTTAGGTGGAAGAAAGAAGCCATTTGCTAGCGTCTCCTGTCATTACAGGAACAATCCGGTCACCAGGTAGGGACATACAGCTCTCTATATTAAATTAGAAGAATGATTCAAAGGGGACCAGTTTCAGCTGACAAGAGCAAAAAGAAAATCAATTTCAGGTTGCCAGGACAACTAGACTTTTCCTGCAGGAATAAATTTGATTCAGCCCTAAAATCTGACAACTAAATGTTTCCTCACATTACATCACATCCCTAAAATGTGTGTTGAACCAGTGAGATAATCAAGCGTGCTAATTACTTTCTATGACACCCATAAGATACAGAATTGATGGCCTTGGCTCCAGTCTGATTTTCCATCAGGAGTTCCACTCACTCTCACTTTCACACTGACTGGTATTCAGTTTTTCTTAAAATGATGCTAAAGGCATCTTGCTATCAGGTCAAATCCTACAAAAAGGAAGGCAAACACCTTTGTAATACAAGCTCTCCAAAAGCTTGTCTATACCCATCCTCCCCAGTGGATAACTCATAGGCTGCAAAAAGGGCTTCTAGAAACAGAGGCCAAAGTCATTGATCTCTTTTAACATAATGTGAACCCTGAAGTGACTAACTGTGGATAAAACCCTTGTTTCACCAGAGGGAGAATCTGAAACACAGGCAGGCTAAGCAATTGTCAGGAAACCCAGTTAGCAGTAGAGTCAGGACTGGAATCCAGCTCTTTTGATAAGGGTTTCTCTACCCTCCTTAGTCATTCCATGTCTGTCTTAGACTCTGGGAGCTGAACTTACATCCACTTGATCTCCTACTAATCCATATGAGATGGTGACCCCAAATGGCCTTATCCTGGGAGGTCAGAATCCTGAACCCAGATCCAATTATATCTGATGAGATGAGCTTTCTCTATGCATTTACGTTCTGGGAAGGCTGAATATCAACTTATCCCTGGGGGCTATTAAAAACAAGAGCAGCTAATAAATCACTCAAAGCGCTTTGCAAATGTAAAGTAATACAAAAATGCTAAGCACCAGTGCTCTAAGTGCCCTAGGCTGAGGGAGGTCCCTGGAGAGGGTGAGGATTTCAAGCAGGCCAGGCTTGGCTATGCAGCCTTCATCAACATCCACCAGAAGGTGCAGTAGTGCTCTCTCTCTCTCTCTCTCTCTCTCTCTCTCTCTCTCTCTCTCTCTCTCTCTCTC